>JALPQD010000448.1:0-99386 GCA_023101885.1 Typhlomys cinereus | reverse complement strand
GCTACTGAATTGCTCTTGTGCATGACCATAGCTAGTTTCTGTCTTACTGATCCCTATTTTCAGGAGGGTTACTGATCCCTATTTTCAGGAGGGTTCCCATCACTGTATCTTGAGGGACTGAAACACTGCTCTTCCTGTTCATCTGCTTTTTCACTACTTTATGTTCTTAGAGGATGTAGTCATACATTGTAATTTTTACCATCCTAATTTCATTTTATAATGAGGGGTAGAAATACTTTAGCAACGGAAGCTCTATGTCAACCCAAGCAATACTGACTATTGAGGCCACTGATTTGTCTTCAGCCGTGGCTCTCACATTTCTTTTCTCTGGTACTGGGTGTTATATCATGGAGTGACTCATAGGATAAGGGTTCTTGGGGAGCAGTCTTCTTGACTGAAGGTCACCACATGATCACCTTTTACTCCTCCAGGTCCCATCGTGTTCCAGACTTGAACAAGCTCTGTTGAAAGATGCTATCCTTTGTTCAAGGGGTGGATGCCACAGAACTCATGGTGTGTTCTGAGCTGAGAGATGTTACCATCTCTCAAGGGTTATTCTCAGTTGGAGGTCTACAAAGAGTTTCTCTTCTTGTTTTGGTAAAAGTCATATGAATATTTGTTACCACCCTTTTATACTGAAAGAGAGTAAATCATAAGCATGATCTCAGGAGGAGGAAGGGGACAGAAAAATGCCCTTCTTGTTCTGTATATACCTTAGTCAGTCTCCCATTTCAGCAATGAAAACTCATGTTTTTCTCTAAATTAGGATTTAATGTATTCTCTTCTTTTCAATAAAGGTAATTATATAAATATTACTCAAATATATACTTATAATGTTCCCAATTATCAATTTATCATATAACCATACTATAATTTATCATTTAAAAATAATATTATTTTAATTGTGTTTCTGGATTGCTGGTAAAAATAATAGAAATTGTTTGTCGGGTGTCTAACAAGCATTTGATGATTCAGCAGGTACTTCACCTGTTCTTTCATATTTAAACCACCACTTTGAAAATATGGAAGTTCAGTGGTTGTCATTTGTCAAGGGTCACAATAAGTAATTAATATCAGAACCATAAAAAGGTCCCAAGATTGTCATTCTGCTGTCAATGCCTTTGTTAATTCCATACATGTTGCTCTGTCAAGATACTGTGCCTTTCTCCACTCTGTATTTCCAAGATGTCATGCATAGTGCTTAACTGTGTGTAGTTGTTAGTTAATGTTGAATAGACTGAATGCAGGACATTGTCTTGTTTCTATGAGATAATGTTCTGTTTCTGGCTATTGT
This sequence comes from Typhlomys cinereus, assembly GCA_023101885.1. Taxonomy (NCBI): domain Eukaryota; kingdom Metazoa; phylum Chordata; class Mammalia; order Rodentia; family Platacanthomyidae; genus Typhlomys; species Typhlomys cinereus. The sequence continues at coordinate 98,092 of JALPQD010000448.1, read as the reverse complement.
CTGCAGGTGGTGACCATGCCAGAATATCTCAAGAAGCGGTTTGGTGGGAAACGACTCCAGATCTACCTCTCTGTTCTCTCCCTCTTCATCATGGTGGCCTTGTCAATCTCAGTGAGTTTAGCACCTGCTGGCATTGTAGCTTCCAGAGTTTTCCTGCTAGGGACAGCTGATAAAATCAATGTATAGACAGCATTAACACAATCAAAACTTATGGATATTTTAAACTCCCTGGGGCCTTTCTACAAATGGGAACTGTAATAGGGGGGAAAAGGAAGCTTGGGAGATGTGCATTTCTAGAGTAGCACAGCTTCAAGTTATGAGAACCATAGAAGTATAAATACAATTTCTAAGAGCAGTAAGTATGTGAAAAAGCAGGTGTAAAGAGAACAATGTCTCAGTTTCTCAAGTAGCAATAGCTAGTTCACAATGGGAGGATTTTTTGACTGCTGCCTTTCCCACTGCACAATGACTTCCGTGTACTTTCTCAGAGCCAGTCCAGAGCTGCATTTTCACTTTCTGCTTAATTATCAAACATCTGATCCAAATTCACAATGGGAGGATTTTTTGACTGCTGCCTTTCCCACTGCACAATGACTTCCGTGTACTTTCTCAGAGCCAGTCCAGAGCTGCATTTTCACTTTCTGCTTAATTATCAAACATCTGATCCAAAAGGGGAGTTCTTTGTATTGTTATACTAATGTTTCTTAAGTTTACCCTACCTTATCAAAGACTGCCCTTGCAAAATAGGTATCATAAATAAGTGCTAAAGTAAGTGTTTCTTGGAGATAACAGATGATTTTTTTAAAAAGTAGGAATTTGAAATTTGAGCAGCACGTGAAGTAAACAAGAACAACCTACTCATCCTCATGTACTAGGGACTAATAAAAAAGCAATCTCCTTAAGTTTATAGTCCAGGCACATGCCTCTGTGTTTATGAGAGGAAAATTGGCTCCCTCTATTGCTTTTCTATTGAGCTGCTGAGTTAATGATGCAACTTAGATACCAGGACCCTTCCCAGTGAAATGTGAACACTTCCCAGCACTCATTGTGTAAACATTAAGCTGTGCCTGGTGCTAACAGATTCCCCAAAATAGGAGTTCTCCCATATAATTAAGGAGCTAAGGATTCTACACATGAAATGATTAGCCCCTTGTGAAGATATGTGCAAAAAAATTTAAAACAATTTAGAACAGAGTATATGAACAAATATGTTGGTTTTATAACATGATCAAAAGGTAGACTAGGTACCTTGTCAGTAGAAGTGATAAGTGGGCGTTAGAGCCCAAGTGAAACCAATGTTCCTGGCGATGAACCGGTAATTGTCGTAAAGTCAAGGTCAGGTGAGACCACTTATATGCATCCATGTTTCTCAAGGTGAGCTGGTGCTAAGTACTAGATAAGTACTGAAAAAAAAAGTTCGTAGTTACTACTGTAGAGGCACTTGAAGGATGTATGGGGTTAAATGAAGAAATATAAGTAACTGAGTGAATAAGGGGGATTAGGCGGTGTGGAGCTGTGGCCTGTGCTGAAGTGAGTGTGTTGGGTTGGTGAGAAGAGGGAGTGGTGTGGTACTGTGGGGAGGGGTGGATCGGACAGTTATGTGTTCCGTGGAGATCTGTATACAGAAGATAACATAAAGCAGACATAGCACGAGTCCTTTCTTGCCTACTAGGTTATGTTCTGAAAGATATTAATGATTGACCTTAGACATATTTGTTTATATACGTATACTCTGATAACCAATTCTACACTGGTTACTTATTAAACAAATCATTTTGAGAACTTAGGATAGGACAGTACTCAGAATTCTTTCCTGCTGAGGTTGAGAAAAGGTTAGCATACTTATGGAATCTCAACCTCATACCATCTATAGATTGAAATGCAATTGGTGGAATAGGAAGTCTCCACATCTAATAGTTTGTATTTTATTATAATAGAGATAATATTAAAATATTTATAGATATAAGGATTATAAAATACTATAAGAAACGATATGAAAACAACTAATTATAAAAACCACATAGCAAATTATAAAATCAGTAAGTTGATACTGATCCGACAAGTCTTATCAGATATTCAATCTCTACAGCACAGTCCTCGTCTATGTCAAAAGAAAGATAACATCATCTATCAGTATATCCTCTTTTTTTGAAATATTTTATCATCATTGAGGATGTCATAAATGCCAATGTATAATTAAATTGCTAAAATGCCATATTTTGACTAATGTATTTCACCATACCACAATAAAAATTTGTTATGTAATACATGAGCCATTATAATATATATTATGATTTATAATTAATTTGTAATACATACTTTGCTTCATAATTTATAAAATTTAGTAATTTTTTACCAATTGCTATAATTATTATTTCATATCTTATATATAATATAAAATTTAGTGATTTATTGCTAATAGCTATAATTATTATTTTATAAATTTTAAAGTATACATTGCAAATCAATTATAAATTGTATTACAAATTATAATTAATCTTATATAACATAGAGTGTTATTCTGTATTACAATTTCAGCAATTAGTTTTGAGAGGCCATTTGGTTTCTACTATTGTAGATCTTTTCAGAATTCACAAAGAGCAAAGCATAAGTGGTGCTCACCTATAGTCCCAGCTACTGTTTGGGGGGCTAAGGCAGGAGGATGGTATGAAAAAAAGTTAGTCTGGACAGCAGAACAATACAATATTTGCCAAAGAAAGGCAAGGGGTAGCAGGAGAATGAGGAGGAAGAAGAAGTTTATTCAGAAATATTTGTATTAATACATTATTAGAGCAAAACTTCTTCCACTTTCAGCTGTAGATATGAAACTACCCCTGTGTTCTCCTAAGTGAATACCTCTTGACTCTTTGGTACAATATAATTCTAAAGTCCTTCAATTATGGTTTTGTTTCTTTTCTCTTACTCTCTGATCTTGACATCATACAGATCTTATGGCTGAATTGATTGTCTCTCATATCTTATATTATGGACTCTATGGACATACCTATCATATAATATTTGCATGTACTTATTCTATAATGCAGAGGTTCATGGTAGTTCACAGATGTTGCTGGAACTATTATCATTCTCTTTCCAGAATGATTCCTCTTCATTTGAAAGTACTCCTAATATATATCATTGAGTACTATATCCTGATAACCATAAAACCAAGTATCTAACACCTTGGCCTTTGGAGTTACACTGAACAAATCAAAGATTTTGCTGTCTTGGTGCTATCATGTCAATTCCCCACTGAGTTTCCAGAGATTCAAAATTATTATAATAGCAATTCCTGATTTACAGGTTGTTGGAGAAATTGGAGAAAGTTGGGACTTCTTTCAAGGGAAAGCAAACTCTATGGTATATAAAGCATTTGTAGAATGAACAAAGCATATTACCCCACTCACCTCATAAAACAGAACCAATCCCATATATAATTATAGGAAAATTATGTTCATGTGTGTGTCTAGAGGGGGGAGAGAGAGAGAGAGACAGACAGACAGAGAGAGAGAGAGAGAGAGAGAGAGAGAGGGAGCTACTGCATACATGTGGCAGTCAAAAAAACCATCTTTGCAGAGATGATTCTTTCCTTTCACCATTATAAGGGTTCCAGGAATTGAACTTGGGTCAAATCAGACTTGCATGGATAGTTCATTTATCTTCTGGGCCATTTTGTCAGTCCCAGGAATATTTTTTTTGCTTCATCATAGTTGGGGATACTCATAAACAATTATTAACACTCTGTAAAACTCATGGAATAGAAGTTCTCAGATCACGTCACATTTAGTAAGTGTCTTAACTGAGTAATAAACTAATTTCTATGAGGATAAACAGTGAGCAAAAATTACTGTTTGAGACTTTAAGGAAGAGTTTGATGTGAGAATATTCATGTAGAGTCTTCAAGGAGTAAGAATCTACCAGAAGGAGGGTGTGGTATATGGACATTGGAAAAGAGAAGCCAGAGAGCTGAAATGCATGTTTTCTCCCCACCTTGACTCTTCCCGTTGTAGGCAAACATATTTTCTGGAGCCATATTCATAAAGCTAGCTTTTGGATTGGACCTTTACCTGGCAATCTTCATCCTCTTGGCTATCACTGCTGTTTTTACAATCACTGGTGAGTTTATTGTGTGTTTTTCTTAGTTGTATTGTCTTGTGCTGATCCCGCTCATAAGTGTGTGTATATGTCTTTGTATGAATGTCACATTGGAGAAAACATACAAGCAATGACTAAATCAAGTTATAAAACAATAACTATTCCCACACTAGAGCCAAAAGGGTTTTGCTAGTTAACTAATGGCTTTCCACAGGTAACTACTGAAAGGAGGACAGTAAGAGGTTGTTAAGGAAAAAAACTCTTTCTCTTATTTAATATTCTAAAACAAACCCAACAACAAAAGATTGTAAGAGAAACTCTGAATCATAACAAAGTAAGGAGTCAGTTATGCTGGCATGTACCTATAACCCCACCACTTGGGAACTGTTCAAGCTTGGCCTACAAATGAAGAGAAAGAAAAGAAAGAAAGAGAGAAAGAGAAAGAAAGAGAGAGAGAGAAAGAGAAAGAAAGAAAGAAGAAAGAAAGAAAGAAAGAAAGAAAGAAAAGAAAGAAAGAAAGAAAAGAAAAAGAAAAGAAAGAAAAGAAAGAAAGAAAAGAGGGAGGAGGGAGGAGATGGAGTTGAGAGGGGAGACATAGCAGTCCCGCACGCCCTACCCCGACGCACACCTCATCCATCCTCCGCCCTCCCTCCCGCAAGTCCACCCCAAAATCTATCCCTAACGCCCCTCTCACATCCCTCGCCTCCTTCCTACCTCGCATCATCCCTCCCTCCCTCCTCCATCCGCCCACTCCGCTACGCGCTCCCCCCCATCCCCCCTACCCTCTCCTCCTCCCTCCGCCTCCTTCGCGCTTACTTGCCCTCCCTCCCTCCTATCTACGCTGGCTTCGGCTTTGCCACTTGGGGCCACGGGTGTGTGGGCGCCTTAGGGTTGGAGGGGCGGTAGGTTGGTTATGTTGTGTGTCGGCAGTGTAGGGTGTGGGCGGGGAGAACCTCTGTTGAAAAGCATGATCAATGAGATCTATGGAGTTAGGAATTTCCACGCCCACGGCTATATGTGGTCCATCCACCCTAGGTTAAAAAGCAAGAACTCTCTGGTTTGAACCAAAATAAAGCTAAGAGACGAACTTTGTGACTTTTGACACTGAGGTGTATAGATAGTCTTTATTTGTCTTTTTTCGTGAGAAAAAAATCATAACTAAGGTTGTATCATCAAACAGGTGGTGCTGCTCAATGGTCGGGTCACTCTGATAATCTGTGCCCGGGTTGGACCTTTAAGTAACCAGCTTTTCTTCTGCTTAGATCTTCCCAAATAGCTGAAGTATAGGCTTCTGCTTCTCTTGTTTTTTTTATAACAATTCTCTAGGCTAACATTGCAATATCCTGGCAATAACGTTTGATGGTTCTTCCTGAGTTATTTGTACGTTTGGATGGAGGAGAACCCAGACATGAAGGTGAGTTCCGAGTGCACACAGGGAGACAGGTGCCTGGTCTTCTGTTTCTCTCTCCCCAGGGGGCTTAGCCTCAGTGATTTACACAGACACCTTCCAGGCCGTCATCATGCTGTTGGCTCTTTTATCCTCATGGTGTTTGGTAAGTGACGTGGCATGCCACAGCCCTGGACACTTGTCTGACTGCTCTTCATTGCTTTGTTCCAGCTCTGTGGGGTCACATATCTTTCACATGTCAGAAAAGAAATGAAGAGAGTTTTTATTTCCTTTAAATACATTGCTTAGGAATATAGGAAATTATTTTGCTTAACCTTGATTTCTTCTGTGTTCAAAATGGAAAAATCAGTATCTTTTGGGCTGGTGAGATAGCTCAGCAAGTAAAAGATCCTTAACACAAAAACACAACCTGGCAACTGGTTTTCATCTCTCGGAGTCCATATGTTGGAAGGAGAGAATGGGTTTTTGGAAGTCGTACATGTACTTCACACACATGTCACGACACATGTTCCTGCGTGTTTTGCTTGTTTCTCTCTCTCTCTCTCCTCCCCTCTCTCTCATACATAAAAAATAAAAATTTAAAAATCTTTTGGTTAACTTTACAGAAATATGGGTTCCCTGGATTAAACATAAAAAAAACTTTAGGGTTGGAGAGAGGCTCAGGGGTTAAAAATCTGCCTCTCTATAAAGTCCTGATTTGGGATCCCAGGTCCCACATAAAAATACCAGGCAGAATAGCAGTGGCCTGCACTCCAAGATGGTGGACAGAGTCTGAGAAATCCCAGAGGAAAGTCAAAAGGAGACAGAAGCAATCCAGAATGATTCCCCAAATCACCCCTCGGTCCCCTCCACAGGGACATACATTTCTCTCTCTCTCACACATACACACACACACACATGCAAAATAAAGTTAAAAAGAACTTTAGTTTACATAGAATTTTCAGTGACTACAGTATGCAATGTTTGGGAAAATTCAGAATAACTAAAACTAACTTAATTGTGACTATTTTAGATAAAGTCCATTAACAATATTATTTAGTCTGTTGTTAGAATACATAAACATAGGTTGGATTTTTTTTTAATGACTCAATGACTATGTTTAGTTGATTCTTTTTGTCATGCCAGCAAGCACTAGTAATGAATAAACAGTTAAAAAAAAGTTTTCTCTCTCATATGATACATATTATATATATCTCACTCCAGATACAGTCCACGAATGTGTAGTTTTAAAAAGAGGAGAGGCATGTAAATTAATGTCTCTCCTCTTCTCTGTCTAATAAGTGTTTACATACAGTCCCGAATGGGCACGTACCAGTCACACAGCCTGAAAACCTGCAGCAAATCCACAAGAACAACAGGAAATTTCCACATTGTCAGGACACAACCAGCAGCCACACATGGCTCTCAGATTAATTTCATTTATTTTGCCCGGCCACATTTCAAGTGTCCAGCTGAATACTAGGGACTCATCTTGGATAGCAACGAACTCAAGCAACTCTACTACCACTTCAGAAAATGTTTATTGCACTGTGCTGTTCTGGAGGCAAAAGCCAGACCAGCTTCTTGTGTATATTTGTCCAGTTTGCCCAGAACTTCTACCCTGTTCTCATTAACTCTTTTTGTCGTTTCTTTTTTTTTTTTTTAACTGGGTGGCTAAATCGCAGAGTGATTTCTCTAAGTCTCACTTCTCCTATCCATAAAATGAGGACAGGAACTCTCTTTTCACTCTGTTCTTTTCATAGTGACAGCAACTTTCTTCTATTGTCTGTGTCTGTCTCTTCCCGGGCCTTACATACTCACTTTGCACATAATTCCAGTTCAGTGCACATGCTCAGTGTATTTCTGATAATGAAGTAACAGAATATTAGTTTCAGTTCTGCAATTGTGTAAATAATCTGATGAATCTTGCACCATCTGCACTTGTACTAAGCAGCCTCCACATATGGGTTAATCTTTCTAATATCAGCTATAAATTTCTTCTTTTCATTTTCTTCTTTTACACAGGGATAACCATTTCAGACACCACTGGTCTCAGACTCACACCATTTCTCTCCCTCATCCAACCTCTACCTCTAATTCTCTCTCCTTATCTTTCCATTAATTTTTAAGAGGCTACTTAGAATATACTGTGGCACCTGAAAACCAGATTTGCACAAAATCAGACCAGTCAAGCTGTGAATCAGAAAAGGCAGTTGTTGCTTCTCTGTTCCTTTCAGAATGTGTTAAGATCTTCAGACTGCAACTCTGATGAATTACTCTTTTTAATTGCTTTTATTGTTTCATGCATGAATACAGTGAATTTATGATAATTTCATATCTTAATTCCTAATCCCATCTACCCCCCCTTCCCACCCACCAGCTCTCCTTCCTTGACCACCTCCCTTATATTTTTTTTTTTTGCATGGATGGCCCACTGGGTTTCATTTGGGTTTCCTCTGATGACACGTGCCTAAGCACTGCTGGGAGCACAAATCATTTTTCAGTGAGTATACCACTGAGGAAAGCATCTTCCTTCCTCCCCCACCCAATCAAGATTTACCTTCATCAGTCTCTCAGGCATGTGTGGGGCCACTTACTTTCTCATTCTCTCCGTCAGGGTAACATGTTGGTAGGACAAATCCTATGTACCTTTTATGGAAATAACATAGCTGGCTGTGTGTTTGAGGATGCACACCCTTTCATGTCCAGAAGATATTTTCGGCCACTCCTTCTACCTTTCAGACTCCCTCTTCTGTGATGTTCCCTGAATCTTGGTGTGGGTACATGGTTTTGGATGACCTCTTTGGACCAAACTTTCTGCCATCTTTTTTTTTTATTTCAGCCATACAAACTTATATATAGGTACACCAGCTTCCCCCCTCCCTCCCTCACCTCCCCCCTACCCCCTGCTCCCCCTCCCCACCCCTCTCCCTCCCTCCCATCCCCCCAGTGCCTCCCACCCCAATTCCCAGAGAGTCCTCTTGTGGATGTCTGATTTTCCTCTGGGCCCTCCCTCCGATGACGTACAAGGACCCAGTGGCCTTTCCCGAACCCTTTCCCGTGTTCCCCTTAGGTATAAGAACACTGCTGTGGCTGCCATCCTTTGCCTCCAAGGATCTTGGTGCCTTTAGCAGATGCTAGACTTTGTGAGGTCAACAGTGTGTTGGACAATGCGCAGGGCATGCAAAGTCCAATTATATTGTTGCTTCAGCCCAACTAGTATAGAGTATCTTACATATCATTGCTGCCTCCCTCCCATCCTTTTGCTCTTACACTCTTACCCCGCCCCGTCTCTCCTGCATAATTTCCCTGAGCTTCAAGATGGGAGAGACTAGCTGTGGCCTAGTTCCTAGTTGGTTGATATAGAGTCTCTGAAGTTCTGGATTGTGGTTGTTGATTTTCTTTTTCAGTTTTTGCTGCTCGTGCATGCCCTTCACTCCATCCTGGTGGGCATTGTATGTTACCCCCCTGGCCAGAGACAAAAAGCTGTTAGAGTCTTGTGATAAAAGCACATTCAAAGGTAGATGTAATAAAAGTGGAAAACCACATTAGGGAGGGGTCTATCACCCATTGCAAAATGGTTACTTTTTATCTGCCAGACTATATGCCCTCCTCTTCGGGTGAGATCACACCCCCTCAGTAGTAAATGATCAGGAACAAAATCTGTGAACTTAATCAGATGTCTCATTACTTATTTGGGTCCTTGGTGGGCCTATTTTCCCTGCTCTAACAGGGTCCCTTCTCTCCTTGTTTCTGGTGTGGCCTCCACCACCCCATCCCTCCTGTTCATAATCCTTAATTACTGTCTCTAGGTGGGCGGGGTGGGTTTGGTACTAGGAGCCACCTATTAGGGAGTACATACGGCTGCTTAATTTTCTGGGTCTGGGATATCACTTAATATAATTGTTTCTAATGAAATCTATTTCCCGGCAAATTCCAGTAATTCATCATTTTGATGGCTGAGTAGTACTCCATTGTATAGATGTACCACTGTTTCCTTATCCACTCGTCAACTGTTGGACATTTGGGCTGATTCCATGACTTTGCTATTGTAAACAGTGCTGCTATGAACATGGTCGTGCTTTGCTATCGAGTGAACCTCTGCGTATGGGGGGTTATTCCCAAAAGTGGAATAGCAGGTTCAATGGCATTTCAATCTTTATTTCTTTAAGAATCTCCAGACGCGCTGCCAGAGTGGCTGTATGAGCCTGCATTCCCACCAGCAATGTGAGAGTTCCCCTCTCTCACATCCTCTCCAGCATTGTCGTTGTTAGTATTGTGGATTTTTGCCATCCTGACCGGGGTGAGTGATATTCTCAGGGAGTTTTGATTTGCATTTCCCTGATGGCTAAAGAAGTGGAGCATTTTTAAGATATTTGTTAGACTTTTAATTTCATCCCTGGTAAAATTTCTTTTAAGTTCCAGGGCCCATTTTTAATTGGGCCATTGGTTTTCCTGGTGTTTAGTTTTCTAAGATCTTTGTGGATTGTCTATCAGATGTGTGGTTAGTGAAGATTTTCTCCCATTCGTGTGGTTGCCTTTAGCTCCGTATAATCTCTTTATCTGAACAGAAGCTCTTAATTTCACAAATCCCAACTGTTGAGAGTTGGAGCAGTGACTGTGCCATTGTGTTTCTGTTTAGGAATGTTGGCCTAGCCCATCAGCTCGAGGGAGTTTCCCTATCCTTCAACTATGGTTTTTTATAGTCTCTGGCCTGATATCAAGGTCCTTGATCCATTTGGATTAAGTCTTGTACATGGTGACAAGTACGGGTCCAGCTTTTAATCTTTGCATGTGGAGATCCAGTTTTGCCACACCATTTTTGAAGATGCTATTCTTTTTCATTGGATTCTTTGGGCCCCTTTGTCAAAGACCAAATGGCTGTAACTTGTTATTGTGGGTTTATATCTGGGTCTTCAATCCTTATCCATTGATCTGGTGTCTATTTTGGCCAGTACAGCCTGTCTTTACAACTAGGTGATTTGTAGATAGACTAAGGTTTGGTATGGCATACCTCCAGCTGTGTTTTTGTTACTCAGGATTGTTTTTGCTATCTGGGTCTTTTGTGCCCCATATGAACTTTGAGATTGTTTGGTCAACTCTTTGAAGAATTGCTTGGGGATTTTGATTGGTATAGCATTGAATCTGTATATTGCCTTTGGTAGGATGGTCATTTTTACGATGTTGATTCTGCCAATCCAGGAACAAGGGAGTCTTTCCACCTTCTGGTGTCTTCTGCTATTTCTTTCTTTAGGGTTTCAAAGTTTTCATTGTAAAGGTCTTTTACCTCCTTAGTTAGGTTTATACCAAGGCATTTCATTTTTTTAGGGGCTATAGTAAATGGGATTGTTTTCTCTCAAGGCTTTTTCACTTCTTTCATTCTGGCATATAGGAAGGCCTCTGATTTTTGCACATTATTTTTGTATCCTGCCATCCTGCTGAACTTCTAAATTGTTCCAGGAGCTTCCTGGTGGAGTTTTTTGGGATAACTCAGGTATAAGACATGTCATCTGCAAATAGGGATAGCTTGACTCTTCCTTGCCGATTTGAATCCCTCTTATGTCCTTTCTTGTCTATGGCTTCAGCTAACACTTCAAGTACAATATGAATAGAAGTTGTGAGAGTGGACGACTTGTCTAGTTCCTGATCGAAGTGGGAATGCTTCCAATTTTTCCCCATGTGAGCAAAATCCTTGCTCGTGGGCTTGTTGTATACAGCTATTAATTGATATAGGTTCCTTTCATTCCTACTGTCTCTAGCGTTTTGATCATAAAAGGCTGTTGGATCTTGTCAAAAGCTTTTTCTGCATCTATCGAGAGTATCATGTGGTCTTGGACTTTGGACGGTTTACATGATGAATTACATTTTGATTTGCGATGTTGAACCAACCTTGTGTGCCGGGGATGCAGATGAACAGAAAGAGCAGTGTTTCAGTCCCTCAAGATACAGTGATGGGAACCCTCCTGAAAATAGGGATCAGTAACCCTCCTGAAAATAGGGATCAGTAAGACAGAAACTAGCTATGGTCATGCACAAGAGCAATTCAGTAGCGCCTAGTGAACGTATATCTAGGTAGCACAGAAATCCAGGGACAAAGGATATTGGACAGTGATTGGTAATGGTGGGTGATTTTACCATCATCTGGGGTCATATAGAAACAGCTGTTGTTCCTAAATATTATTTAGGTTATAGATCCTGGGAATGCTGCTCAACATTAATGTTAATAGGGTAGCATCACGTAATAAACAAAATCAACAATAATGCCACTAAGAATCATTGGACAATAGCAACTCTGATATAAAGCTATAAGAATAAAAAGCTAAATGAATCACAGGGGAGAATGCTTCAGACAGTAGGATCCTTACAGGCAAGAGGTTAAACAGTCATAATAGAGTTCCCATACTAGCGGGCAGCCCAAGAAGGGGCCCCAAGCTATGCCACTGAGTCCTGAACCCTCACTAGTGTAGACAACTCAGAGGGAAATTTAGCACCCACGTAAACCAATGCTCTGGAGAGTGGGAGGGAGAAAGCACTAAGAAAGGAGGAGGGAAGGAAAAGGAATGAAGAGGAGAATGCAAAGGGGGAGAGTGGGAAGGGGGGACAACAGGGGATGGGAAAACAATGCGGGTACCTATTGAGCTTGTATAACTAGGCCAAAAAAATGTAGCTCCAATGTTAATTCATTGCTCTGTTATCCACATCTGGCTCCCCTCAGGAGTTTCTTGCTTCATTTATGGAGAACTTGTGAACCCAGGTCCCTAGACTTCAAGTCTTAGAGTTGCCCATCAGCTTTCACTAATCTGTCAGTAATAAAGAAGCAGCTTCCCTTCCTTTTCTGTCTTTCTGTTTACTTTTTACATCTTCGCAAGAGAGTACACAAATTGTTTTCCTTTTTTGGATACAGGGTCTCATGTAGCCCAAGCTAGCCTTAAATTTGATATGTAGTCAAGGATAACTGACATTGAGCTTCTGATCTTTCTGCTTTTACTCCTAAACATATGCTGCTATATCCAACAAGATTTCGTGTGTGTGTGTGTGTGTGTGTGTGTGTGTGTTGTGTCTGTGTGCTGTGTGTCTGTGTGTCTGTGTATTGTATGTAGGCAAGGGAAACCTCAGTTGTTGTTTCTTAGGCTCCATGTTTTTTTTAGACAGGGTCTCTCACAGGACAGGACTGTAAGCTTCTGGCAACTGCCTGCCTTTCCCCAGTGCTGGGTTAGAAGAGTGTGCCATCCCAGCTGGCTTTTTTACATATACATATATGGGTGTTGATGATTGAACTCAGTTCTCATGGCAAGCACTTTACTACCTGAGCTATTTCTACATCATGACATTACATGAACTTCTGTTAAAGTCCATTGTCCATTCAGATGCTCAATTGAAACTTAGTAATATGTATATCTGATCATGACCCTTTGAGTGCCTGAAAGCTCTGCAGTTCCAAAGGTTATTATAGGACATGATTTATTTTTATAACCATCCTATTAGCATCTGTTAATAGCACATCCTATTAGCATCTGTTAATAGCACAATAATGGGTTTTGATATTTTTATACATGCATGCAATATACTTTGATTGTATTCTCCCCTTACCTTCTCTTATCTCGCTCTTCCCCTCTCATACTGGTCTCTTTCCTCTTCCCAAACAAGGGTACATCTGGATTTTTTACAGTTGAACCCCACCTATGCCTGAAGACACACCTCTACTTCTTTCCATCCCTCTCTCATATATTCTGCATTTCAGCCTTAATTGTATCTGACCTCCAAATATTTCATGTTTTTGCTTTCATATGTAGATTTCTCTATATTCCACCATCCAACTTTTCTATCTGAAGAGGTGAGCCTTATATCTCAAGACTTAAGTCAGGTCATTTCTGAAAAGCTTTTCTTGAAACACAGTGGGTCACCCAAACCCTAGGGTTTTCACCTCAGGCTAATATTTGCATCATGGTCATTATACAGGATTGTCACTGATTTTTTTTGTTCAGTTGTGAAACCTGAACTTGACCCTCATGGGTTAGCTACATTCTATACTAGGGGACTTTATAGGCAAGCAATTTTATTTTTGTTGCCTATATACTCTTAGTAATAAGACTGATGGGGGTTACGGACCCACTTTTCATGATTGAATTGAAAGAAAAAGTGAATGAATGAATATGTGAGATCTCTCTACTTTTCCCAGCACAGATACTCACCCCTGCCTTGATGTAGATGGGGACAAAGAACCATCCAAGCATCAGCAGCAGCAGAAAGGACTGAAACAAACCAAGAACAGTATAAAGTTAAAGTGATTTGGCTCATGGCCCTTATGATTTAAGATCTCCCTGAGTGTGAAAATAAAAAAAATTTTTTTCTTAGCTCCTGATATATTCAACAATTATGATTCCCAAACAACTGTGGGTCCTTATTCTCTGTTTTCAAGATTCAGAGACGCTTATTTTCCAGGACTAGGATGTGACCAGAGATATATGGCCACAGCCAGAAGATAAGGACACTGGAGCCCTGTCAGACTGCTGAACAATCACACAATTTTTGAAAAAAAAAAAGATCTTGAATGGTGGGATTTGTGTGTAAGTGTCAAAGCAATGAGGAAGAAATTTGGCAACAGAAGAACATTGCTAGTCCTCTTTATGTCTTGCCAAATACAATAAAATAACATTACAATTTAGTATGATGATGCAAGTTTTAGGATTCTTCATATGTGACACATATGTTATTGCAATAGCTGATGAAGTGGTAGAATAAACACATTTATGCCTTAGGTGAAACTTGAGCTTCATAGAGAATAAGGAGGTTCAAGGTCAAAAGTTAAGTGAGCAGCGTTATCTGTAGCCTGATAATGGTTAGGTTATAGGTCATTCTCTTCATGGTTCTGGTGCCTGTCTTCATTGTGGAGTCTATATGGCACTGTTAAAACAAATCTCAGGCCATAGGGCAGATCCTAACTAATGACTGGATGTGTACTGGAGTTCCTGATACTTCCAAGATAAAAGCAGAAAAATAAAAACCACAGAAAGAAAAGGCATTTGTGATGACTTAAGGTTACTACCTAAGGTCCAGGTCTGTTTAAAATTTCATAAAGATGCAAAAGATCAAACTTTCACCCTTTTGCCAATATGCATACACATACATTAAAAACGTCAGGTAACAGAACAGAAGAAACTTGGCCTTCTCATGAACTATTTAGCTCAGCCATATACTAAGTGATAGGTTGGTATAAGTTGCAAGAGGGGACATGGCTTCCGTCCTTGAATTTAGGGTCTAATTAAAGAACACAACTTCTGTAAACTAATATCAATAATTAAGAGCTCAAACACAAGGTTTCAGGTTGCATGCAGTATCTCTCAAAGCATGCACGGTTACTGCCTTGGTCAGATTCCATTTGAACAGTTTCTACTCGTCTTTCTAACATCAGCACTAGGAAAGTTCCTCGATAGGTGCCAAGCCCTACTGTTATCTATGATGCACATGCCTCCTGTTTGATATCTCAATACTGTTCACGCCTTCTTTGTACCTTCTACACTGTAGTTAGTGCATATTTAATTTTTTCATGGGATGTAAGCTTCCCAAATAAGGGAGACACTGTTTTCCTTTTAGTTTTAGTCATTGTTTCTATTTCTGGACTGGATACATAGCATTATAGTTCAGAGAAGAGACATGAAAGAGAACTCAAGTAGTCACAAAAGTCAAGTGAAAGTTATAAGGAATGACATTCCTTGTAGGAATAGCTGCTTGAGATAAAGCTCATGGTCAGCAATAATGTGTCTTCCAATGGCCCAGGCAGAATGGGGCTATAAAGTTGCTACTGGGCAAACAAAAAGTGGATCAGTGAAAGGAAAAAAAATAAAGATCAAAACCAGAGTACATCTTGTACAGACTCCTAGACAAACTTGTGATTTGTTTCAATTAAAATATCTAGGTATGGGACTGGGAAGATGGCTCAGGGACTAAACTTTTTGCTTTACAAGCAAAAAGACCTGAGTTCAGATTCCTAGAACCCATGTAAAAATGCCAGGCAGATATGACAATGGCTTGAAATTCTGGCCCTGGAAGGAAGAGTCTGGGAAAGCCCAGAGCAAAACTATAAGGAGGTAGAGCAATCCAAGATGATTCAGGCTGTCACTCTTGGGCTTCCACAGGTACCTACATTCAAGTGCCTTCTTTTATGCACATACATGCACATGTGCAAAAAAAAAATCTGAGCAAGGGTTTAATTTAAAGGAAAAAAAGCTTCTCATGTCCCTTACATGTGATTCAAATGCTGTAACAGCAATTCCTGAAGCTGCTCCTGTCCCAGCCAGGCCCACAAAGTGGCCACTGCCAATGTTACTGGCAAAGAGAGAGGCGCCCATCTGAAATGCAAGAGAACAGATTAAGATTACATTTAAAAGACACAAATAATAAAAGCTATAAAAAGATAGGTGTTGAGGTGTTCCAGACATTACAGTTGAAAAACGAAAGCCAGCAAAAATTGTTGCACGGCAAAAATCTAGCCTGTTAACTTTTTTTTCTGTGCACATGAGCCAAGAACATTTTGTTTTTATTTTCTCATGTATATGTATATGGGATGTGTATGGTTGTGTGAGTGCATGCATATATGTATGCGTGTATACATGTGCTTGTCTATGGAAGCACAAAGATGATGGAGGAATCATCCTTCCACCTTATTACTGTGAGTCTGGGTCACTGATTAAACCCAGAACATTCCATTAGAGCTAATCTGGTTAACAACTTGCTTTGGGAATTCCCAGACGTTGCTTTCCAAGGCTAGAGCCATAGCTAAGCTGCCACCCAACATTTTTTTATGTGGATTCAGGGATCCTAACTCAGGTACTTTTGCTTGTGAGGCAAATGCTTTAACCACTTAGCCATCTCCCCAGTCCCATTTTGAATGATTAGAAATGTTAAAAAAAACTGAAGAGTGATAAAATTTTTATTTTTAATTTTTTAACATATAAAAAAGTGACTTTAAATAAATCTTGACCTCATATTATCCCAGCTTACCCCTTCCTTCTCCCAGTAAAAACCTTTTAAACCTGTTTCCTTTCAGCCTCTCTCTCTTCTCTCTCTCTCTCTCTCTCTCTCTCTCTCTCATTCCTATCTGAGTTGCCAACATTGGTGTATGCCCATGCTTTCTCTTGGAGTATGGATCTTATATCAATGGGTGCACCACTGAGAGAAGTAGCTCCCTTTGTCCCATCTAACACAAACCCTGAAATGGTATCTGGGGAGGGTGGTGTGCCAAATCTTGCATGTTTATCAGATGATGGGCCATTTCTTGTGCAGGTCTTGTAAGCAGATTCAGTTGAAGTGAGTTCATAGATACAACACTCCTGTCATATCTAGAGGGTTCCCACAATCTGGCTCTTTATTTCTTTAAAAAATTTTTACTTAATTATACAAGCTCAATATGACCCCCTTCTTCCTCCTCCCTTCTGCCTTTCCCTTTGTTGTCCCCCCCATCCCATTCTCCCTGCTTCCCTGTCTTTCACCCTCTTTCCTTTCTCCTCCTTTCTTGGTGTTTCCTGCCTGCTTCCCCCTATCCTCCTGAATATCTGTTTATATAGGTGCTGAATTTCCCTGAGTCATCTACACTAGTGAGGGTTCAGGACTCAGTGGAATACTTTGGGCTGCCTTTAATTTGTACTCTCATCTTTATCGATGTTCTCTAAACCTTGGAATGTATGATAGCTAAATGTCTTATTTAGGACCAAGAAGTTCCATGGCCACTTTTTTTCTCTGTATTTTGGTTAGTTAAGAGTGATAATATTTTGTAAAATGCAAAAAATGAATAATGAAATGCAGCTTAAAATCCAGTGCCCATAAGTACTTTTATTGGAAATTAGCCATGAATTCCATAGAGTACTGAGTATGTCTGCCTTTGTAGTATGATGCAGGATTATGCAGCGGTAGTAGGTTATGGTAAGCCATAAAACACTTAAAATTAGATATTTTACAAAAGCAACAACAACAAAAAAACAGCAGGCCTTGATGAATTGTGCCTTAGGAAGCATCAGAGCATGTATCTATGTGTTCTGAGTCTATCTTTAGCCTCAAATAACCAGAACTTCTCTTAGCACTTGATTCTTGAATCAGTAACAGATTCCAAACTTGAGTCAGAGGGAATTCCTCTCTGTCCTCCAAGCCACAGGACCTTGATATCATTCATTCCATTTTTACCACATTACGTGCTATTGTCAAGATTCAAAGATGAAGAGCCATCTCTTCAGAGGGTAGATATTAGGCCAGTCCTGAGAAAGCAAATTGGTGTGCAAGAACCTGAAAAGTTTTTCTCTCTGTCTCTATCTCATTGTATTGTGTATGATACTTCATTGTGGTAGCTGGTGTAATGGTTCATCAGCAAAAGCACTGGCTGCCAAGCTTGATGACCTGCGTTCAATCTCCGAAACCCAAACAGTAGAAGGGGAGAATGACTCTTGCAAATTATCCCTGACCTCTAATCATGTGTACGCCCTCACATATGCAAACATAAACACACATATGCATGCATATACACATGCATACATGTAATAAATAAATTGAAACTATTTTTATATTCCATTGTAGAATCACATTTTCTGTGCAGATATTTGGGCCAGGAGAGGATAGAACTGATTTGTGGCTTTAGGATTGGTTTAGACTTGCCTGTGTGTCGGATCATATGCCCTAAATAAATCTGTTCCAGTCATCCTGCCCAGGTTGTTGGTCAATTCCTGCTTCCTTTTTCATATTATTTAGGTAAGATTGGGCATACTCAGGATAGTATGGCTGTAGACCTTTTCTTATTTATTTATTAACAGATAAGTCAGAAGATCCATTGAAGTAATTGTTGAGTACCTGCAGTATAAAACCAACCCAACTCTGACACTCTTTAGTTTCATTGAGGAAAATGCTTCCTCTACCACAATGAAAAATCTGTTTGAGAAGACCACACATCCAAGTCCACAAAGAATACATACTGGGCAACACACACACACACACACACACACACACACACACACACACACACACACACTGTTTATCTCCAGGAACCTCTTACTTACTGGCCACCAGGTCATCTCTCGACCAGCCAGGAAGAAGTCTCCAACAGTGCTTCGGTTGGTCTTCAGCATTGACTGAGCAGAAAGGAAACACAGAGAAGTCAGCACATGCACCCAAGATTTCCAAGACTGCACAGATGCTCTCTGTCAGCATGCTGACCTTGCCGAGCATTTTAACATTCCTTCAGACACATGATCTAGATACATAATAGAGTATCAAATTTACACAAAGCTCAAAATCATGTTTTGTAAGTGATTCTGCTAGAATGACTTCAATAAACTATATTTTGTAAAACATATACATTTTAAGTTTTAAAAACAGTGTGACAAATCATTAAAGTGGCCTTTGTAACTTAGAGCCTCAGATTCATTATTAAAAGAAAAATGAAAAAACATAACTAATTTAAACAATCAATTCATTTAGTTAGAAACCGAGAAAAAAACAGGAAAGCAAAATAAAATAAAAAATAACATATTTGTTCATTATGCCAGGTGCTGGGCACATCATGCACTAAGTCTGTAGTTTCTAGTCTTGACTCTGTTTAAATGATGGGATGGACAGGAGAATAAATTTACTCAATGCAAACATCATTTATGTTAAGTGGAAGTAAATGATTTAGAAGAAAGGAAACAGCATTTGTAACATTGTTAACATTGTCTTGATTTGACATCTCGCGCCTCTCCCACAATAACACCCTTTCCTCCCACAATCTTGGTTGCCCACCCTGAAATCTCCTTGGGCTTCCAACATACCCACACCCCGACAGCCATCACCACCACAAAGTAGATGACAATGACAGAGATGTCAGCAGCATTTTGGATGTTCCCTGACAACGAAGACAGCTCTGAGGTTCCAGTGGTGGTGTTGGGGCTCAACGTGCTGGCCATGGCTGTGGACAGCAACAGTCCCCATTGCTCCATGGATACCTGCGTATATAGTCATTGAGTTAATGATCAGCCTCAGGCAGGTGGGGTAACATATCAGAGCTAGCTTCTGGCATTGGAGACCTTTAAACCTCTCGTGAGACTCCAGGCTCTGAGACCCCAGCTGTTCAGTAGCCAGCATTAACAAAGGCCAGTGTTAATTTCAGCAGATAGGGAAACCAGGGAGAGGAACTAGAGGTAGGGTGACACCTAGAGGTAGATCGTGGTATTTTTTCTGTATTTCTTTATTTCCACTCATACAAACTTTTTTTTTCTGTCTCTCTAGCTGTATGTTTTTTTTTTTTTATTTCCACTCATACAAACTTAACAGGTATACTGGTCCCATCGACCCCCCATCCCCCTGTGTCCCCCACCCCCCTCCCTTCCCATCCCTCAGTGCCTCCCCCTCCCATCCCCAGAGCATCCTTTAATGAGCATGCCAAACTCTCCTCTGGGTCCTCCTGTACGATGAGGTGCAAGGACCCAGTGGCATTTCCCAGAACCATTTCCTGTGTTCCCTTTAAGCATAGGAACACTACTGTGGCTGTCATCCTTGCCGCCAAGAATCCTAGTACCTTTAGCAAACGCTAGCCTTGTGGGGTCAATAGTGTGTTAAACATTGAGGCAGCAAAGAATATGATTGCTTCGGCCCTAACTTGTGGAGATCTTGCATATCGTTATCTCCTCACCTTGTGCTCTTACAATCTTGCGCTCCCTCTTCCGCAAATTCCCTGATTCAGGATGAGGAGAGATTAGGCTGGCCTGTTCCAGGTGGTTGATTAGAGTCTCTGATGTTCTGGATTATGGTTCGTTGATTATTTTTTTCATTGTGTCTTTTTGTGTTGTTTGATCTTGCTTGCAATGCCCTTCACTCCATCCTGATGGGTATTGGATTCACCCCCTGGCCAGAGATAAAACCTGTTAAATTAGAGTCTTGTTATAAGAGTATAAACAGGTAGATGTAATAAAAGTAGGAAACCGCGGTGGGGGGGGTCAATCACCCATTTTGCGATATGGTTACTTTCTATCTGCCAGACTATACGCCCTCCCCTTCTGGTAAGATCATACCCCTCAGTTGTAAATGGTCGGAAGGAAAGTCTGTGAACTTAACCAGATGTCTCATTACTTACTTGCAGTCCTAGATGGTGGCCTATTTTCTCTGCTTGACTGGTCCCCTCTCTCCTTGTTTCTGGTGTGTCCCTCTTTTCCCAATCTCTCCTGTTCATAATCTTTGCAATTACTGTAGGTATTACAGAGATTATCTCTGGTGTCTAAGTGGGTTTGGTACTAGGAGCACCTATTAGGGAGTACAATACAGCATCTAATTTTCTGGGTCTGGGATACTTCAATTATATAATTGTTTCTAATGACATCCATTTCCCGGCAAATTCCAGTAATTCATCATTTTTGATGGCTGAGTAGTACTCCATTGTATAGATGTACCACAGTTTCCTTACCACTCATCAAACTGTTGGACATTTGGGTTGATTCCATTACTTTGCTATAGAAACAGTGTTGCTAGAACATGGTCGTTGCTGTCTTGCTATCGAGCGTGAAATTTTTGCTGTATGGGGGGTTATTCCCAAAAGTGGAATCTCAGGGTCATATCGCATTTCAATCTTTAATTTCTTTAAGAATCTCCAGACGGCTCGCCAGAGTAGTCGTATGAGCCTGCATTCCCACCAACAATGTAGGAGAGTTCCCCTCTCTTTACATCCTCTCCATCATTTGGTGTTGTTTGCATTGTGGATTTTTGCCATCCTGATTGGGGTGACATGATATCTCAGGGAGGTTTTCATTTGTATTTCCCTGATGGCTAAGGATGTGGAGCAATTTTTATGATATTTGTTAGACATTTTAATTTCATCCCTGGTAAAGTTTCTTTTGAGTTCCAGGGCCCATTTCTTTAATTGGGCCATTTGTTTTCTTGGTGTTTAGTTTTCTAAGTTCTTTGTACACTCTGGATAATAGAGCTCTATCAGATATGTGGTTAGTGAAGATTTTCTCCCATTCTGTGGGTTGCCTTTGAGCTTGTGTTACAATCTCTTTATCTGAACAGAAGCTCTTTAATTTCACCAGATCCCAACTGTTGAGAGTTGGTAGCAGTAACTGGGCTATTGAATGTCTGTTTAGGAACTGTTGGCCTAGCCCAATCAGCTCGAGGGAGTTCCCTATCCTTTCAATGCCGCAGACCAGAGTCGCGGCCTCGAGACCAGGGCTCCCCAGGACCGGGTGGAGGACAGAACACACGTAGCTCCCTCTCGTCCGAGTGAATCCTGAACCCGTTTATTGAAACTTTCGTGACAACTTTTATACAGAAAATTTTGGGGTAAAGAATGTTACACCTACAACAGACATATAATTTTCTAGTCAGCAAAAATCACCTTCAGGGTGGACATTTTTTCAAGAACCTAACCCATTGCTTCAGGGCAAAGGCACTTAACAGAAACATTCTCTCAGTATTTCCAAACTTATCTAATCTATAATGCTTCACCGGATAGCTATGGGGCTGAGCCCACATTTTAACTGCTTTTTTTAAAATACAGAGGCAGAATGATCTCCTTTTGATTTTAGCAAGGAACATATTTTACAATTAACTATAGGAGTCCCAAACACTCCATAAGTCCCAGCGTGAGCTTTGGCTGTTGTCCTCTCCAGGTCGATCCTCTCAGTCAGGCAGGTCGACATAGGCACCAGGCATGGCAGTAGGTTCTAACTTGGGAAGATGTATGCAGCTCATGTAGTCTCTACTATCCAAGCTTAAACCACATCTCAAAGGGGGGGGGGTTGACTTGGATACTCAAGGCCCATAAGCTATAGCTGGTTCTGTCGATGGAACACTGAGGTATGCACTGAAGAAAACACTTAAGCAATATAATTATTAAAAGAATAACTTCTGTAATAGCATCCTTCTATTCCTTTAATAGTAAGGTTGCTTATGTCTTCCTTTGAGGAATTCCAGAAGTGTATTGCCATCATTTAGATGACCCATCTGTGAACCATGCATACTCCAAACCTGGGGTCCAGTCAGGCCCCATATGCAGAGGGTGTCTCTTTTGAGGGTGTCTCTTTCGGGGCGGAGGCGATCATTGGTGGGAGTGCACTCAGATGGTCCATCTCTGTGATTTCTCATAAGAGTGCTGTTTGGGGTAGGAAAGACACGGCCCCCTTTGCTTCTGACATGGATTCTCCCAGTTTGGATTGCAAATACCATCTCCAGGGGCAGTCTTGGCATCTAGACTTTCTGGCATGATGGTCTCTTCCTTGGCCTTCAGCCAGGGTAAGAGGGTATCACAGTTTCTTTTAAGGTTCTGGTGGACTGAGAGCATAGTCTTGTACTTCTGGAATTTCTGAGTTAGTACGTAGGTGGGAATTTTACCCACCTATGTTTTAAGACTCTAGAAGTTATTCTCTAATTTCCTTAAAATCAGTGCACACATTCTGATTAACAAGTCTACTTATTGTAAATGACTAGACATGAAATTTCTATTTAGTATTTGACTGAAACTTAAAAAGCAGGCTTCTTCTCTAGAACAGAGAGCAGGAAGCTAGTTCCAAAAAAAAAACCCTAAGAAAGGGCACTCCTAAATTCCAGAAGGATTCTTCCTGCCAGAGGCAAAACTTGAATTATCCCAAACAAAACCTAGGTAAAAATGCTTAGCACTTGTCCATGGACTTTATTTTGACATACCGAGAAATTCCTAGCACTTGCCCATGGGGTTACTGTGACCTTCCCAGGGAACAGGCTTTAGGCCTGAACTGGGAAGAAACACCAAGACCTGACAATTCCCATATTTTTCCTTATTTCTCTAAAATAAAGCCATGTCCTTATTCCAAAACATGTTACTTTGAATCCACCTTTTCCAAACTGAGACATATTCTACCAGATTAGTTGGATAGGAGCGCAGCATTTCAACTATGGTTTTTATAGTCTCTGGCCTTATATCAAAGTCCTTGATCCATTTGGAATTAAGTCTTGTACACGGTGACAAGTACGGGTCCAGTTTTAATCTTCTGCATGTGGAGATCCAGTTTTGCCAGCACCATTTGTTGAAGATACTATTCTTTTTCCATTGGATTTTTGGGCCCCTTTGTCAAAGACCAAGTGGCTGTAATTTTGTGGGTTTATATCTGGGTCTTAAACCCTTATCCATTGATCTGTGTGTCTATTTTGGAGCCATTACCAGGCTCTTTTTATAACTATGGATTGGTAGTATAGACTAAGGTTTGGTATGGTGATATCTCCAGCAGTGTTTTTGTTACTCAGGATTGTCTTTGCTATCCTGGGTCTTTTGTGCCTCCATATGAATTTTGAGATTGTTTGGTCAACTTCTTTAAAGAATTGCTTTGGGATTTTAATTGGTATAGCATTGAATTTGTATATTGCCTTTAGTAGGATGGTCATTTTTACGATGCTGATTCTGCCAATCCAGGAACAAGGGAGGTCTTTCAACCTTCTGGTGTTTTCTGCAATTTCTTTCTTTAGGGTTTTAAAGTTTTCATTGTAAAGGTCTTTTACCTCCTTGGTTAGGTTTATACCAAGGCATTTCATTTTTTTAGGGGCTACAGTAAATGGGATGGTTTCTCTCAGGGCTTTTTTACTTCTTTCATTCTGGGCATATAGGAAAGCCACTGATTTTTGTACATTTATTTTGCATCCTGCTACCCTGCTGAACTTCTCAATTAGTTCCAGGAGCTTCCTGGTGGGTTTTTTGGGATCACTCAGGTATAAGATCATGTCATCTGCAAATAGGGATAGCTTGACTTCTTCCTTGCCGATTTGAATCCCTCTTATGTCCCTTTCTTGTCTTATGGCTTCAGCTAAGACTTTAAGTACAATATTGAATAGAAGTGGTAAGAGTGGACAGCCTTGTCTAGTTCCTGATCAAAGTGGGAATGCTTCCAGTTTTTCCCTATTGAGAATAATCCTTGCTGTGGCTTTGTTGTATACAGCTTTTATTATATTGATAAAGGTTCCTTCCATTCCCACTGTCTCTAGTGTTTTGATCATAAAAGGCTGTTGGATCTTGTCAAAAGCTTTTTCTGCATCTATCAAGAGTATCATGTGGTCTTGGACTTTGGACTAGTTTATATGATGAATTACATTTATTGATTTGCATATGTTGAACCAATCTTGTGTACTGGGGATTAAGCCTACTTGGTCCCTGTGAATGATCTTTCTGATATGTTTTTGAATCTGATTTGCTAAGACGTTGTTGAGAATCTTTGCATCTGTGTTCATCAGAGAGATTGGCCTATAGTTTTCTTTTTTTTAATTTATTATTATTATTTATTCAATTGCGCATGTATGCGAGTGTGTGTATGTATGTGTAGAACCACGGGCGAATTCGGGAACCACCATGGACCGCCTCTACTTCCTCCTTGTTTACTCTGTCCCGGGATTCACAGGCTCCGCCCTACCAGGACCAGAAACGGAGGCTGCTCCCGCTTCTGCCTGGCATCTATATGTGGGATCTGGGATCCGAACTCAGGACCTTCTGCCTGCAAAGCAGAGGCTTAACCCCTGAGCCACCTCTCCAGCCCATATATAGTTTCCTTTTTTAAGTGTATCTTTATTAAGTTTTGGGATTAAAACGATATTAGCTTCATAGAAGGAATTTGGTAGTGTTTCTTCCTTTGCTATTTGATGGAACAGTTTAAGGAGTATTGGTATTATTAACTCCTTAAATGTCTGGTAGAACTCTGTGCTGAATCCATCTAGTCCACGATATTTTTTGGTGGGAAGATTCGAGATTACTTCCTCAATTTCTTCATATGTTATAGGACTATTTAAATAATTCACAACTCCCTGATTCAATTTAGGTAAGTTGTGTTTACTTAGGAATTCATCTATCTCTTTTGTGTTGTCAAATTTCACAGAGTATAAGTTTTTGAAATATGATGTTATAGTTCTCTGGATTTCTTGGGTATCAGTAGTGATAACTCCATGTTCATTTCTAATTTTGTTAATTTGGGTTTTCTCTCTCTTGCTTTTGGTTAATTTAGCTAGGGGTGTATCAATCTTATTGACTTTTTCAAAGAACCAGCTTTTTGACTGGTTGATTTTCTCTATCGTTTTCCTAATCTTGATTTCAGATATTTCTCCTCTTATTTTGCTAATCTCCTCTCTTCTACTACTTTTGGGATCAGATTGCTCTAGTGTCTCTAAAGCTTTAAGCTGCATTGTTAATTTATTTATTTCTGATGTTTCCATTTTTTTGATGTAGGCATTAAGAGCTATGAACTTACCTCTTAGAACAGCTTTCATTGTGTCCCAGAGATTTTGGTAAGTTGTTTTTTCATTATCGTTCACTTTCAGGAAATCTTGAATTTCCTTTTTAATTTCTTCCTGAATCCAATTCTCATTCAGCATCATATTGTTAAGTTTCCAGGAGTTAGTGTATTTTCTGTCGTTTGTTGTGTTGTGGATGTCCAGCTTTAGGCCGTGGTGGTCTGATAGGGCACAGGCTAGAATTTCAACTTTCCTGTATATGTGTAGATTCATTTTGTGGCCCAATATGTGATCTATTTTGGAGAAAGTTCCGTGTGCTGCTGAGAAAAATGTGTATTCTTTGGTGCGTGGATGAAAAGTTCGAAAGAGATCTGTAAGGTCCATTTCTTTCAGGGTTTGATTAAGTTCCAAAGTGTCTCTGTTAAGCTTTTGAGCTGTTGATCTATCTCATGTTGCCTGAGACTGTTGAAATCCCCAAGAATTATCGTTTGGGGGTTGATTTCTTGCTTTAGATGCTATAGGATTTTCTTAATGAATGTGGAGGGGCCCGTATTGGGTGCATATATGTTCAGTATTGTGAAGTCTTCCTGGTAAATTGTACCCGTGATTAAAATGTAGTATCCATCTGTGTCTCTTATGATTTTCTTTGGTCTGAAGTCCACTTTGTCCGACAGCATAATGGCTACCCCTTCCTGTTTCCTGGTTCCATTAGCTTGCAAGATTTTGGACCAGCCTTTCATTCTTAGGATGTGCCTATCTTTTGTGGTGAGATGAGTTTCTTGAAGGCAGCAGATTGATGGGGTGTGATTTTTAATCCAAGTTTGTAATCTGTGTCTCTTAATCGGTGAGTTAATACCATTGACATTTAATGTTATAATGGAGAAATTATTTTTAATTCTGGACATTTTTTATGTTTAGTGAATTTTGTAAGCTTATTGTTTGACATTTAGGTTTTGGTGGTATTATACTTCCCTTCTGTTCTCCTGGATATGCTTGTTTTTTTCTTCAAATTTGCATATCATTTCTAGCATTTTTTGAAGGCCTGGTTTGGTAGCACGTATCCCTTCAAGTTGTCTTTGTGCCGGAAGATTTTTCTTTCTCCCTTGATCATGACAGATTGCTTTGCCAGCTATATCAATCTGGGTTGGCATTTTTGCTTATTCAATACTTGAAGTACGTCTCTCCAAGCTCTTCTTGCTTTTACTCTTTCCATTGAGAAGTCATTTGTTATTTTAATAGGTTTGCCTTTAAAAGTGACTTGCTTTTTTTCTCTTGAAGCTCTCAGCATCTTTTCTTTGTCTTGAATGTGGAGTGTTTTGATTATTATTTGCCGTGGTGATTTTCTATTTTTGTCATATCTGTTTGGAGTGTGAAATGCCTCTTGCATTTGGATGGGCTCTCATTCTTCAGTTGAGGGAAGTTTTCATTTATGATAATTTGAAATATTTCCTCAGGTGTGGTATTTTGAGATTCTTGCTGTGGTATTCCGTGAATGTGCATGTTAGGCTTCTTCAGGGTGTCCCATATCTCTTGAATGTTCCTCTCAAGTATCTTTTTGGCTTTAACTATCTCTTCCATTGAGCTGGTTAATTCTCCCACTTTGTCTTCAAGATCTGAAATTCTATTTTCTGCTTCATTAGTTCTACTGATAAGACTCTCTGTTGAGCTTTGGGTTGAAGATAGTGCCTTTTAATTCAATTTTAAACTCTGCCTGAGACTGTTTTAACTGCTCTATGCCTATTTTTGTTTCTTGAACTGTTTTTCTCAGCTCCTCCAAATGCCTGTTGTGTTCTTGTTCAAAGTGGTTGATGCGGTTGTTTAACTCCTCTTGGATTTCGTCTTTCATAGTATTAATCATGGTAATGATCATACTTTGAAAGTCGTTTTCTTGGGTCTGGTTTTCTTGGCTGTTTTCTGTGAATTTGTTCTGGTTTGAATCCATCATTAATGGGTTATTCTTTCCGTGGAAGATTGGTCTCCTTGGGTTTTGTTTCTCATGGATCTGCACTTTGACTTGAGCATTGTTGTTTTGTCTTCTAGGGCTTTTCAGTTTCTGTGTGTTTTTGACTGAACTGATTTAGTTGGTATTACTACACTTGGGCAGTTATTACTAGTGCTTGCCTTGGAGTTGGGTATGTTTGTCTTTTGTTATTGATATTTCCTAGTGAGGCTATTAGGCTGTTAGTACATCAGTTATGTCAGGTTAAGTTGACAGGGGGTGAGTATTAGTATGGTAGTGCACTTTTACGATGTATTATCTTGGTATATGTGAGAGTGAGTGGTGTACTCCCTGCAGTTGTATATGTTTTTAGAGTGGCTGTATGGAAAAGTTAATTTACAGTGATTAATATTAGAAAGGGACAGTAAGGTGAAAAAAAGGAGGTTTACTTATCTTTGGGCTGGATGTGAAGAATCTCTCCCATGTGATAGGATGATTGTAGAGGTTTTCAGATGTATGGCCTTTGACCCTTACTTTGCTTGAGTTTTCTTTGGACTCTATTGAATTCTGAGTAGCAGTGTGTCTTCTGTAGACCACTTGTGTGGGTCCCCGGTGGGCCAGAGAGGCAGAGGGGCTGATGTTGTTGGCAGAATTCTTCACCTGGGGCCTGGGACTTGGCTTAGTGGCCCACCCAAGATGGGGCTGGCGGAGTGGGGAGCACAGTCGGGCACGGAAAAGGCGTCGCGGAAGGGAGAGACTCATACAAACTTAATAGGTACACCCGTCCCCTCCTTTTCTCCACCCTTCTCTGGAACCCTCTGCTCCCTCCCCTCTTTCCCCCTTCCTTTCCCCTCTCCTTCCCTTTCTCCCAGTGCCTCCTCCCCCCATCCCTGGAGCATCCTTTAATGTGTATATCAAACTTTCCTCTGGGTCCTCCCCTCTGATGAGGTGTAAGGACTCAGTGGCATTTCCTAGAACTCTTTCTTATGTTCTGCATAAGTATAGGAACACTATTGTGGCTGTTAATCCCTAGCTTCTAAGGATCCTAGTGCCTTTAGTCCATGCTAGACTTTGAGAGGTCAATAATGTGTTGGTCATTGCACAGGTCATGCAAAGTCCTATTGTGATTACTTTGGCTCTAACTTGTGTGGAGTATCTTGCATATCGTTGCTCCTCCCCATCTTCAGGATGGGGAGAGATTAGGCTGGCCTAGTTCCAGGTGGTTGATATAGAGTCTCTGATGTTCTGAATTATGGATTGTTGATTTTTTTTCAGTTTTGCTGCTCCTGTAATGCCCTTGAATCCATCCTGATAAGTATTGGAGGTTTGACCAGTTCAAATGAGCATGAGGGGAAGTGAAGAACTAGGGAAGATGTATATAGACATCTTATGGGGGACATGGCAGAGTCACATGGGATGGAGGGTGACAATTACATAACAAGATTCTTGACCAAACACTTTATCCTTTGAAAGTGGATAAAATATCTACTGAAATGGGCAATCTGAGTGGAATTCATATGGTACATCATGATCCTGGCAGCTCAAGCAGGAAAAGGAGGCAGCCCTACAAAAATCACATGAAGCAAGGCAAAAGGAAGGATAGGGCATAGGTTGGTCAGACGACATGTGACTCAACCTTAGGTTACTTGAGTACAATTCTTATAACTTGGGACTTGATGCTCGAAATAAAACCCTGATCTAATCTCTTCCCATATTTTTATAATAACACAAAAATTAATTCTGTCACATGAATTGCTGCAAAGATTTTTCTGTCATTTTTATACGCTCCCTCTTTCCTCAATTAACTGTTTCCTTTATGGAAATGTTTTAACTTCATGATGTTCCTATTGTTGATTGTTGACCTTATTTCCAGAGTCACTAAATCTTGTTCATGAAGTTCTTACCTAGAGGGATTTTATATCTGGAAATGTTTTCCCTACTTGTTCTTCTAGCAGTTTCAGAATTTCAGATCTTATGTTAAGGGCTGGTCTATTTGAAGTCCATTTTGTACAGACAAAAAGTTAAGGATCTAGTTTCATTCCTCTGCATGAACATATCTGGGGTTTGCAGCAACTTTTGTATTTGTTTATATTTTTAGCATCTTTGTAAAAAATCAGATGCCTGTAATAGCAGATGGGTTCTCTATTCTATTCCATTGCTCTAAATGTCTGTTTTTGTGCCAGTACCATGCCATTTTCATTATTATAGCTTCACAGTATAATTTGTTTTTTTTTTCATGGATATTTGGGGTCTTTATTTGATTAGAAGTTAACTTATTTCAATTAGTTCCTGAATTATTCCTGAGTTGGGTACATTAAACAATATTACATTTAGTATTAGTAGTAAATTTAAATTAGTAGTAAATTTAGAATTACAACAAATTAAAGTTTGCATGTGGAAATCAAGAAAAATTTATCCTGTTTTTAAGTATGGGGATCACAAAGGTGATCCTATTATTATTATTATTATTATTATTATATTTCCACTCATACAAACTTAGGTACACCGGTCTCCTCCTTCCCTCCACCCCACCCTCCTGTGCCCCCCTCCCCTCTCCCCTCCCTCCCCATCCCCCAGTATCTCCCCCTCCCATCCCCGGAGCATCCTTTAATGTGCATGCCAAACTCTCCTCTGGGGCCTCCTTTCTGATGAGGTGCAAGGACCCAGTGGCATTTTCCCGAACCCTTTTCTGCGTTCCCATTAAGCATAGGAACACTAATGTGGCTGTCATTCCCTTGCCACCAAGGATCCTAGTGCCTTTAGCAAATGCTAGACTTTCTGGGGTCAATAATGTGCTGGACATTGCGCAGGGCATGGAAAGTCCAATTATGATTGCTTCAGCCCTAACTTGTATGGAGTATCTTGCATATCATTACTCCTCCCATCCTTGTGGTCTTACAGTCTTATTGCTCCCTCTTCCGCAAATTTCCCTGAGCTTCAGGATGGGGAGAGATTAGGCTGGCCTAGTTCCAGGTGGTTGATATAGAGTCTCTGATGTTCTGGATTATGGTTTGTTGATTTTTTTTTCAGTTTTGCTGCTCCTGCAATGCCCTTCACTCCATCCTGATGGTATTGGATGTCACCCCCAGGCCAGAGATAAAAACCTGTTAAACTAGAGTCTTGTATAAAAGTATATTCAAAGGTAGATGTAATAAATGTAGGAAACCGCAGTGAAGGAGGGGTCAATCCTTGTTTCTGGTGGGGCCCTTTTCCCCATCCCTCCTGTTCATAATCTTTGCAATTACTGTAGGTATTGCAGAGATTTATCCTTGAGTGTCTCTAAGTGGGTTTGGTACTAGGAGCCACCTATTAGGGAATACATACGGCACTTAGTTTTCTGTATCTGGGATACTTCACTCAATATAATTGTTTCTAATTCCATCCATTTCCTGGCAAATTCCATTAATTCATCATTTTTGATGGCTGAGTAGTATTCCATTGTATAGATGTACCACAGTTTCCTTATCCACTCATCAACTGTTGGACATTTGGGTTGATTCCATGACTGCTATTGTAAACAGTGCTGTTATGAACATGGTCGTGCTGTGCTATCAAGGTGAATTTTTGCTGTATGAGGGGTTATTCCAAAAGTGGAATAGCAGGGTCATATGGTCCCCCTTCCCCGGTGGGCCGGAGAGGCAGAGGGGCTGATGTTGATGGCAGAATTCTTCACCTGGGACCTGGACTTGGCTTAGTGGCCCACCCAAGCTCCAGGGATGGAGGAATGTGAGCAAGTCCTGTCCGGTTGGGCGGACAGGCAGGCGGGAGGAAGAAAGGAGCTGGGGCCCGAGACGTGGCCCAGGCAAAACTGGAGGCAGCCTGGGTGTCGCTCGGGCTGGCTGGTGGGAGGCGCTGGGACAGGGGGCCACCTGGGGATTTGGGGGAACTCACCTGGGATGGAAGACTGGGAGCGCCGTCGGGCGGACAGGCAGGCGGGAGGAAGAAAGGGGCTGGGGCTTCACAGCATAATTTGAAATCAGGTATGGGAATGCCTTTTGCATTATTCATTTTACTCATACTTTGGCTATCTCTTTACTTCCTTTTGAGTCAAACTTTTAAAAAAATTTTATGCGAAGCATGGTACTGGTAATTTCGATTGGGATTATATTAATCTATAAAGTCATAATATGTTCACAGTAGGACATTTTGACTCTTTTCTATTTATATCACTTTTTTGATTTTTGATTTTTTCATACACAATTACAAGAAATTGATGTTTTTACCTTTTGCTACCTTATCCTATGCTTCTTCCTGTCTCACTTCATACTTTTTTCTTTTCTAGTCATATATGCCTCTTATATTCTTCTCTTGTCATATTGCTATAGCTTAGACATCAAAGTACTATTGAATAGGCATGGAAAGAACAGATATTCTTGCCCTATCCCTGATCTTAGTGGAAATGATTTGAGATTTTTAAAAATGTATTTATTATTTATTACTATTTATTTATTTATCTATCTATCTATCTATCTATCTATCTATTTATCTATCTATCTATCTATCTATCTATCTATTTATTTATTTATTTAGAATGTGTGAGTGTGTGACAGGGCACTGTGTGTCAAAGGTGGAGGACCAAGGACGACTTCAGAAATCATCCTGGATTGCTTCTACCTCCTTTTTGCTTTGCTCTGGCCCTGCCAACCAGAGGTTTGGCTTTCAAGGCAGAGTGTTAACCTCTGAATCATCTCTTGAGCTCTGTTTTCAGATTTTTTAAAAAAATCTTTAAACTCTTTTCTATTTATATCCTTTTCCTTATCCACTCATCAACTGTTGGACATTTGGGTTGATTCCATGACTTTGCTATTGTAAACAGTGCTGCTATGAACATGGTCGTGCTAGACTTACATTTGTTGTATACAGCCTTTGTTAAGCTAGATAGGCTCCCTCTATTCCTAGTTATGTCAAGACTTTTATCATGAAGGAGTATGTTAGACTTTGTCAAAGACATTTATTGAGATGATCATTTAATTTTTGTCAGTGAATCCATTTGTGTGACATATTATATTTATTGATTTGTATATATCGAACATGTTGAACCACTGCTTTACTTTGCAGCCAACTTGACCATGTGGATATGGAAGATCTTTTTTTTTTTTTGGTGTGTTTTTGAATTTGGTTTGCAAACATTTTACTGAGAATTGTTGTGTCTGTTTCTTTCTTTCTTTTCTTTTTTTTTTTTTGCATGCATGCTTGTGGTGGTGGGGAGCAGGGGAAATGTGTACAAGATGGCACTAGAATGGGTGTGCCTATGGAAGCCCAAGGTCGACATCAAGAATCATCCTGGATTGCTATTCCATCTCACTGCTTTGCTCTGGGATTTCCCAGCTCTGTCTTCCAAGGTCAAAATTACAGGCTGCCACCATATCTGCCCAGCATTTTCACATGAGATGGGGGGATCCAAACATAGGTCTTTTTGCTTGTGAGGTAAAGGCTTTAAATCACTGAGCCACCTCTCCAGTTCTGCATCTGTGTTTATTGATGTGCAATATTTTTTTATTGCAGTGAGTTTATTTAATCTGTCTTTGGTGTCAGGGTAATACTGGCTTCATAAAAAGAATTTGGGAACATTCCTTTCTTTTCTATTTTATGGAATCATTTGAGATGGATAAGGGTAGTTCTTTACAGGTCCGATAGAATCAGCGGTGAATCCACCTGAGCTTACATTATTTTTTGAGAGAGAGAGACAGAGTGAGAGAGAGAGAGACAGAGAGAGAGAGAGAGAGAGAGAGAGAGAGAGAGAGAAAGAGAGAGAATATGCAAGCACTTGAGTGTGTGTGCCTGTGGAGGTCCAAGTGTGACACAAGGAATTATTCCAGGTTGAGCTACATTCTTATTGCTTTTCTCTGTGGTTTCCCAGGTTCCACTTCTAGGACCAGATGTGGGGATTAGAACTCAGGTTCTTTATCTTATGAGGCAAAGACTTTACCCCTTAGCCATTTCTCCTGACCCGGGGCCTGGATTTTGTTTTATTTTGCAGGATTTTTATTACTGCTTTAATCTTGCTGTTTGCTTTAGACCTGTTTAAAATGTTTATCCCATCTTAGTCTAATTTTGGTAGGTCATGTGCATCTAGAAACTCAATTCACTTTCTTTAGATTTTGAATTTTGTAAAATTGTATTTAAACACACAGTAAACTATGTGTTTTAGCTAGTTCTTTAATATTTTCCAAATTTTATTTTTGTCTATCATAATGTCTCCCATTTCTTCTCTAATTTTATTCATTTGGTTCTTCTCTGTTTTCCTTTTTGTTAGACTGGCTAAGGATTTGTCAATGTTTTTTATCTTTTCAATGAACAAGTCTGTTTTATTAATTCAATTGCATTGAATTTTGGGCTTCTATTTGTTTAATTTCTGTCCTGACCTTAATTATTTTTTCACTCGCCCTGCTTTTTTTTTTTTCATTTTCTTTTTTCTTCTGTTTTTATTTTTTTTCCTTTTTTTATTAAAAATTTAATTATACATTTTAAAATTTTTTACCAGTTCCCTCCCTCCCCCCTCCTCCCCCCGAACCCCCTCCTCCCCCTTCCCTTCCCCCAGTGCCTCCCCCCCAATTCCCAGAGAGTCCTTTATTGTGTACGCCTAACTCTCCACTGGGTCCTCCTCTCCGATGACATATAAGGACCCAGTGGCATTTCCATAAGCCCTTTCTCTTGTTCCCCTTAAGCATAAGATCACTACTATGGCTGTCAATCCCTTGCCTCCAGAGGTCTCGGTGCCCTGAACAGATGCTAGACTTTATGAGGGCAACAGTGCGCTGGACATTGCGCAGGACATGCAAAGTCCCATTGTGATTGCTTTGGCCCCAACTATTGTTGAGAATCTTGCAAATCGTTGCTCCTCCCATCCTTTTGCTCTTACAATCTTACCGCCCCCTCTTCCGCAAATGTCCCTGAGCTCCAGGATGGGGAGAGAGATTAGGCTGGCCTAGTTCTATGTGATTGATATAGAGTCTCTGAAGTTCTGGATTGTACACTCGCCCTGCTTTTGAGTTTGGCTTGTTCTTGCTTTTTTTCCCTTAAGGTCCTAGGAAAACATAGTAAAACATTAAGTCATTTATTTGAGATTTCTCTGATCTCAATTTTGATGTAGGTACTAATACTTATTAGTTTCCCTTTTAGGATTGTTTCCATTGTATCCCATAAATTTGGTTGCACTGTGTTTTCATTTTCATTGAAATTATAGATTTTTTCTTTTTTTTAAATTTTTTATTCAATTTGTGTGTGTGTGTGTGTGTGTGTGTGTGTGTGTGTGTGTGTGTGTGTAGAACCACGGGTGAATTTAGGAACCAGTATGGACCGCCTCCACCTCCTCGTTTACTCTGCCCCAGGATTCACAGGCTCCACCCTACCAGGACCAGAAACGCAGGCCGCCCTGGCTTCTGCCTGGTGTCTTTACATCGGGTCTAGGATCCGAACTCAGGACCCTCTGCCTGCAAGGCAGAGGCTCAACCCCTGAGCCACTTCTCCGCCCCTGAAATTATAGATTTTTTTATAGCATTCTTCTTGAGTTCTTCAGTAATCCATTCAACATTCAATAGTGTGGTATTGTGCCTTTGTCTTTCTTAAAAGTTATTCTTTCATAATTTCTTATATATGGAAATAAAATTATATAAAATTACAAATAAAGTTGTGTTTATGTTATATATAATTTGATCAAGAATCTGCTTATTGTCCTCTCTTATTCTTTTTTCCTTCCACCAAGTCCATTCTTCTCAAGTCCTTCTCTTACATTCATGTTTCTATTTTTAAGGTAATTTGTTGCATTAATTAGGGTTGCCTGTATGGGGGAATGTACTTGAGTGGGGACAATACACCAATGACTACATTGCTGAGGACTGTAACTCCCATCCTCCTGCAAACTTTGTCTACAGCTTCTCTGAGAGGGGTGGGGCCTCACGAGCCACTCCCTATGATTATAGAATGTTGATAATCCCAGTCTTGTGCAGGTAGCCACTGCTGCTGTAAGTTCTTTAGTACAATAGCCATGTCGTGTCCAGGAAACATTTAACAGCACTTCTTTCCATCCTCTAGCTGCTACATTCTTTTCCTCCTTTTTTCTATAATGTTCCCTGAGTCTTGGAGAGGTGATATGATTTTCTGATTTAGGGATGAGCACTTAACAATCTATTGTTTTCAACACATGGATTAGTTGTGAGTGTTTATATTAATCTTTGTCCACTGTAAACAGAAGTTTCTTTGACCAAGGCCGAGGGCAGCACTAATCTAGGGGTATAACAAATATTCAAAGGACAGTTGGACATCATGTCCTTTTGGCAGTAAAGGAGTAGTGGGTAGGTTCTTTCCTACCCAAGGGTCTATGGCTATGGACTTTGACCAGGTTTATGGTACAAAATATGAACACCTCCTGTGGAAGGAGCCTAAGTTTCAATCAGAACACATTTGGTTGCCTACATAATAGCTATCATCATTGTACCAGTAGGTATACCTTCCCTGGCAGGTTGGTATTTGTGATTTTTAGATACAGGTGTCCACTTGACTGAAGGTTGAGCTCTGAGTAGCTCTGAAAAAAATTGGTTTAAGGTAAGCCCTAAGCAAACTGTGAGAAACTAATCAAACTGATTGAGGTTGGAAGGCCCAGCCCATGGAGTATGGAACCATTCCCTGAATAGGCAGATAAGATTCAGAGAAATGGTTCGGTAGTTTTGCATACTTCAGCAGACTTTGGAGACTCACAGACTGGCAGGCAAGAAGACTTGCCTCTCTTTCAGCAGTTACCGTGATGAGACTGTGAGCTCTCCTGCCAAGCTGCGCTATGAACTAGCGAAGAAGAATAACACCCTGTATTTCCCTTAAGCTGTTTGATAGTGCATTTATCAGCAACATAAAGCAAAAAATGTAACAGTGTGAAAGCTCACGGTGTCCACAGATGGATAAGACTGTGTCTCTTTTCCCTAAGTACCCTGCATATGCCTAATAGTGTGTTATTTAATCTCTTTGAGTTTGAACATTTTCTGTAGCTTCTCTTGGTCCCGATTTCTAATTTTATTCTGTTATGGCAAGATAAATATAAATCATAATTTCAATTTTCCTAAAAACATTTGTTGAGGCTTGTTTTTGTTTTAATATGTAACTCATTTTAGTGAGTATCCCATGAGCTGCTGAGAAGAATGTGTATTCTGTAGAGTTTGAATGGAATATTCTGTACTGTATTAGTCAGGGTTCTCTAGAAGAACAAAACCAACAGACTAAACATATAAAAAGGAAAAGTATTATATTGGCTTATGAAATATGGTCTAGGTAGTCCAATGATGGCTGCCAGTAGCTAACTACTTAGTCCAGAAGCTGAATATTCCAATTTGTGATTGAAACCTGGAAGATTCATGTAAAGTCTCTGGACTTCAGTCACATTAAAGGGTCAAAGAAACTTGGTGCTGATGGTGGCAGGAGGGAAGATGAGTTTCCAGCACAGGGCAAGAGAGCCTAAGAACTCTTTTGGTGTGTGATTCTTTTTATCTGATTTGCTCCTAAGAGGTTCCATCCATATTTAGGGTTAGTCTTTGTTGCAAAAATCTCTTTGGGTGGTCTGTTAGTTAGTTCCAGGTGTAGTCAGGTTGGCAAACTTTCCTTGAATGTGTGGTGTGCTGGGTCCAATTCAGGATTTCTTTTTAAAATATTTATTTATTTATTTATCTATTTATTTATCTATTTATTTATCTATTTATTTATTTATTTGTTGTGTGTGCATGCATGTGTGTGTGTGCGTGTATGTGTGCGTGTGTGCATGTGTGCGTGCATGCGTGTGTGTGTGTGTGTCAGTGGGCACTGTGTGTCCTTGTGAAGGACCAAGAGTGACTTTGGGCATCATCCTGGATCACTTCTACCTCTTTCTTGCTTTCCTCTGGGAGTTTCCAGCCTCTGCCCACTAGGGTAGGGAGGCCAGGTGGCCGCCATTTCTGCGTGACCTTTTTAAGTAGCAGCTGAGGTCAGAATTCAGGGCCTTCTGCTTGCAAAACAGAGTCTTAACTCCTGAGCACCTCTCCATCCCACAAATAAAATAAAATACAAACAAACAAAATAGGCTAACAGCCTTAATCAAGATGTTATTTGGTTAATTTTCTCAGCTTTGATACTATACTGTGGGTAGTCTAAAGAAGTTCCTATTGCTTGGAACTTCTGGTTCTCAGATCATAGTGTTTTTGGACAGTTGCCCTTGTCTAGGCTTTATTATTCTTAGAATCTAAAGACCAGGAAAATGGACTTAATCCTATCATTCAGTGTTCTTTGAATAATGTACTTAAATAAATTTTATATTTTATCAAAACGATTGCTTATAGGTTCTATTAAGTGTGTCAGGCTTCTAAATAAGAAACAGACTCTTAAGTCCGGTTTATTTAAAAATCTGTCTCTGTCAAGCTTAATCTAAGTGTTATTCAATAGCTAAACTATAAAGCATAAATTGTTCTTTGATACTGCTGTAACTGTCCTTCTGGGTAGTTAATAACTTATGCTGCTATAGACAGAAGGATTAAAAGTATTTTGGCTTTTGCCCTCTGTATTCATCATGTTGTCACTGAGGTGATAAAATATTCTGAACAAAGCAACTTAATATGGAAGGGTTTATTATTATATTTATTGCAGTTCCAGAGATGATAAAGTCTATCATGGTAGGGATAGCGTGTCAGTGGGCGAGGAAGGCATGGCGGCTGGAAGAGGAGGTTAGCTGTCACATTTTAGCTATACCAAGGAAGCAGACGTGGAGAACAGAAAGTGGGACCAAACAATTAAGTCTCAAGGTCCACATTCAGTGAAGTTTTTTTTTTTTTTTTTTTAAACCAAGACCTCATCTCCTGAAGATTCTACAACCTTCCCAAACATCGCCACCATCTGGAGACATTTTGCATTAAAACCACAACACTGCCCTTGGCTCCCTTCAAAAGGTTTGTGGCCATTTCCTGATACAAAATGCATTCAGTCCAAATTCAACAGTCCCCATCGTTTTTGTTTGTTTGTTTGTTTTTTTAAATCCCAACACTATTCAAAAGACCAGAGTCCAGAGTCTCTTCTAAAACTCAAGGCAATCTTGTAACTGTGAGCTCTTGTAAAATTACAAGAAAATCCCCTCCCACACAATACACTCACTACGGTGTCCTATTCTAGTCATTCCCTTTCTTTTTTTTACATTATAAAACATTTATTCAAAACATTGCCTTTTTAAATCCTTACTTTTTCTTCTATTACATACATAGTCCATTTGGTTTTACATCTATTATTGTTCCACTGAATTAAATCAGATACTCTTAGAATTTCCATTTGTTAGTCATATCGAGCCATTTCTGAATTTGTGAATTCTGCTCTAATTTTATTGAGATGAAGAGCAGATAACATTCCACATATAAAATTACCATGTATTGTAGTATTCAGAAACACACGAATTTTACCTGAAAATCACAGCGAAATAAAATGCTCTTAAGGGTGAAATATAATATAGTATTTGAAAGAAGAACATACTATATTCATTAGAATCTGATTCTATGCTTTATTGGCAGTGCAGAATTTATTACTTTGCTCCGTTACTATCTACTGCCACCTTCTGAGTTTCTTTAGAACTGCTATGTTAACCAATAAAGTCATGTGTTTTTATCAAGTTAAAATCTGATATAAAGACTTCTGAAGCATTTATCTTCTTTTTTTTTTTTGGAAGTTTCCACATTTTTTTTCACTCTTACAAACTTGATAGGTATCACATTCCCCTCCTTGCTCCCTTCTCCCTTTTCCCCTTCCTGCCCCATCCCTTTTTCCTATTGTTCCCTCCCCCCCCATTCCTGGAGCATCCTTTAGTGTGAATGTCAAACTTCCCTTTGGGTCCTCCTCTCTAATGAGGTGTAAGGACTCAGTAGCATTGATTGCCTAGAGCTCTTTCTTGTGTTCCCCTTTAGTATAGGAACACTAATGTGGTTGTTAATCCCTCTAAGGATTGTAGTGCCTGTGATCCATGCTAGACTTTGGGGGTCAATAATATGTCAGTCATTGCGCAGGTCATGCAAAGTCCTGTTATGTTTACTTCAGCCCTCACTTGTGTGGAGTATCGTGCATATCTTTGCTCCTCTCCATCTTTAGGCTCTTACAATCTTAACGCCCCCTCTTCCTCAAATTTCCCTGAGCTTTGGGACCGGGAGAGATTAGGCTGGCCTGGTTCCTGGTGATTAATGCAGGGTCTTTTATGTTCTGAATTAGGTTTCTTGTTTGTTTGTTTTTTTCCAGTTTTGCTGTTCCTGCACCACGCTTGGCTCCATCCTGCTGGGTATTGCATGTCACCTCCTAGCCAGAGATAAAAGGCTGTTAAAATAGAATCTAATTATAAGAGTAGATTCAAAGGTAGATGGAATAAGAGCAGGAGACTGCGGTGAAGGGGCGAGGGTCTGTCTCCCATTTGCAGCATAGTTACCATCTATCTGCCAGACTCTATGCCCTACCTGTCTGGTGAAATGAAACCCCATCAGTTGCAAGTGACCAAGGAAGGAAAGTCTGTGAGCTTAACCAGATGTCTCATTACTTACTTGCGTACTTGATGGTGGTGAATTTTCTCTGCTGTAGCATGATCCGTTCTCTCCTTGTTTCTGGCGCGACCCTCCTTCCCCTTCCCTCCTGTCTATAATCTTTGCAATTACTGTAGGTATTGCAGAGATTTATCTTGAGTGTGTCACCAAGTGGGTTTGGTACTAGGATCCATCTATTAGGGAGTACATATGGCGCTTAATTTTCTGTGTCTGGGATACTTCACTCAATATAATTGTTTCTAATTCCATCCATTTCCTGGCAAATTTCATTAATTCATCTTTTTTGATGGCTGAGTAGTATTCCATTGTTTTTTTTATTAATACATTTTTTATTATTATTTCAGCCCATACAAACTTAATAGGTACACCAGTTCCCTCCCTCCCTCCTCCCCCCCTGTACCCTCTGCTCCCCCTCCCCACCACCCTCCCTCCCCATCCCCCAGTGCCTCCTGCCCCAATTCCCAGAGAGTCCTTTCTTGTGCATGCCTCATTTTCCTCTGGGCCCTCCTCTCCGATGACGTACAAGGACCCAATGGCCTTTCCCTGAACCCTTTCCCGTGTTCTCCTTAAGTATAGGAACACTGCTGTGGCTGCCAATCCCTTGCCTCCAAGGATCTTGGTGCCTTTAGCAGATGCTAGACTTTGTGAGGTCAATAGTGTGTTGGACAATGCGCAGGGCATGTAAAGTCCAATTATGATTGCTTCAGCCCTAACTTGTATGGAGTATCTTGCATATCATTGCTCCTCCCATCCTTGTGCTCTTACAATCTTACCGCCCCCTCTTCTGCAAATTTCCCTGAGCTTCAGGATGGGGAGAGATTAGGCTGGCCTAGTTGTAGGTGGTTGATATAGAGTCTCTGAAGTTCTGGATTGTGGTTTGTTGATTTTCTTTTTCAGTTTTGCTGCTCCTGAAATGCCCTTCACTCCATCCTGCTGGGCACTGTATGTCACCCCCTGGCCAGAGACAAAAAGCTGTTAAACTAGAGTCTTGTGATAAAAGCACATTCAAAGGTAGATGTAATAAAAGCAGGAAACCTCAGTGAGGGAGGGGTCAATCACCCATTTTACTTACTTTGTATCTGCCAGACTATATGCCTTCCTCTTCTGTTGAGATCATACCCCCTCAGTTGCAAATGATCAGGAACGAACGTCTGTGAACTTAACCAGGTGTCATATTACTCACTTGGATTCCTTGATGGAGCCCTATTTTCTCTGCTGTAACATGGTCCCCTCTCTCCTTGTTTCTGGTGTGGCCCTCCAACCCCATCCCTCCTGTTCATAATCCTTGCAATTACTGAATTACATAGGTTTACCTTTGAGTGTCTCAATGTGGGCTGGGTGAGTTTGGTACTAAGAGCCACCTATTAGGGAGTACATACGGCGCTTAATATTCTGGGTTTGGGATACTTCACTTAATATAATTGCTTCTAATGATATCCATTTCCTGGCAAATTCCAGTAATTCATCCTTTTTGATGGCCGAGTAGTACTCCATTGTATAGATATACCACAGTTTCCTTATCCACTCATCAACTGTTGGACATTTGGGTTGATTCCATGACTTTGCTATTGTAAACAGTGCTGCTATGAACATAGTCGTGCTTGTGCTATTGAGGTGAACCTCTGGTGCATGGGGGGTTATTCCCAAAAGTGGAATAGCAGGGTCATATGGCATTTCAATCTTTAACTTTTTTAAGAAACACCAGACGGCTTGCCAGAGTGGTTGTATGAGAATGCATTCCCACCAGCAATGTAGGAGAGTTCCCCTCTCTCCACATCCTCTACAGTATTTGGTGTTGTTTGTATTGTGGATTTTTGCCATGCTGACCGGGGTGATATAATATCTCAGGGAGGTTTTGATTTGTATTTCCCTGATGGCTAAGGATGTGGAGCAATTTTTATGGTATTTGTTAGACATTTTAATTTTATCCCTGGCAAAGTTTCTTTTAAGTTTCAAGGCCCATTTTTTAATTGGGCCATTTGTTTCCTTGGTGTTTAGTTTTTTAAGTTCTTTGTGCACTCTGGATAATAGAGCTGTATCAGATATATGGTTAATGAAGAATTTCTCCCATTCTGTGGGTTGCTTTTGTGCTCAAGTTACAATCTCTTTATCTGAACAGAAGCTCTTTAATTTCACAAGATCCCATCTGTTGAGTGTTGGTTGTAGTGATTTTGCTATTTGGTTTCCGTTTAGGAACTGTGGGTTTAGTTCAATCAGCTGGAGGGAGTTCCCTACCCTTTCAACTAAAGTTTTTATAGTCTCTGGCCTTATATTGAGGTCCTCGATCCATTTGGAATTAAGTCTTGTACATGGTGACAAGTACAGGTCCAGCTTTAATCTTCTGCATGTGGACATCCAGTTTTACCAGCACCATTTGTTGAAGATGCTGTTCTTTTTCCATTGAATTTTTTGAGCACCTTTGTCAAAGATCAGATGGCCGTAATTGTGTGGGCTTATATCTGGGTCTTCCACCCTTATCCATTGATCTGTGTGTCTATTTTGGAGCCAGTACCAGGCTGTTTTTTATAACTATGGATTTGTAGTATAGACTAAGGTTTGGTATGGTGATACCTCCAGCAGTGTTTTTGTTATCCAGGATTGTCTTTGCTATCCTGGGTCTTTTGTGCCTCCACATGAATTTTGAGATTGTTTGATTAACTTCTTTAAAGAATTGCTTTGGGATTTTGATTGGTATGGCATTGAACCTGTATATTGCTTTTGGTAGGATGGTCATTTTTACGATGTTGATTCTTCCAGTCCAGGAACATGGGACATCTTTCTACCTTCTGGTGTCTTCTGTAATTTCTCTCTTTAGGGTTTTAAAGTTTTCATTGTAAAGGTCTCTTACTTCCTTGGTTAGGTTTATACCAAGGTATTTCATTTTTTTAGGGGCTATAGTAAATGGGATTGTTTCTCTCAG
Organism: Typhlomys cinereus; assembly: GCA_023101885.1. Taxonomy (NCBI): domain Eukaryota; kingdom Metazoa; phylum Chordata; class Mammalia; order Rodentia; family Platacanthomyidae; genus Typhlomys; species Typhlomys cinereus. The sequence continues at coordinate 55,037 of JALPQD010000448.1, read as the reverse complement.
GGCTTTTTCACTTTTTTCATCCTGGGCAAAGAGGAAAGGCCCTGATTTTTGTACATTTATTTTGTATCCTGCCACCCTGCTGAACTTCTGTGTTAGTTCCAGGATTTTCCTGGTGGAGTTTTTGGGATCCCTCAGGTATAAGATCATGTCATCTGCAAATAGAGATAACTTGATTTCTTCCTTGCCGATTTGAATCCCTCTTATGTCCCTTTCTTGTCTTATGGCTTCAGCTAAGACTTCAAGTCAATATTGAATAGAAGTGGTGAGAGTAGACAGCCTTGTCTAGTCCCTGATTGAAGTGGGAACGCTTCGAGTTTTTCCCATTGAGAATAGTCCTTGCTGTTGGCTTGTTGTATACAGCTTTTATTGTATTGACAAAGGTTCCTTCCATTCCAACCTTCTCTAGGGTTTTGATCATAAAAGGCTGTTGGATCTTGTCAAAAGTTTTTTCTGCATCTATCGAGAGTATCATGTGGTCTTGGATTTTAGACTGGTTTATATGGTGAATTACACTTATTGATTTGTGTATGTTGAACCAACCTTGTGTGTCTGGGATGAAGCCTACTTGATTCCCATGAATGGTCTTTTAGATATGTTTTTGAATCCGATTTGCTAAGACTTTGTTGAGAATCTTTGCATCTGTGTTCATCGAGGAGATTGGCCTATACTTTTTCTTTTTAAAGTGTATCTTTATTAGGTTTTGGGATTAAGACGATATTAGCTTCACAGAAAGAATTTGGTAATGTTCCTTCCTTTGCTATTTGATGGAACAGTTTAAGGAATATTGGTGTTATTAGCTCTGTGCTGAACTCTGTGCTGAGTCCTCCTGGTCCAGAACATTTCTTGGTGGGAAGATTTGAGATTGCTTCATCGATTTCCTCGTATGTATTAGGACTATTAAATAATTCACAGCTTCCTGATTCAATTTCGGTAAGTTCTGCTTACTTAGGAATTCATCCATCTCTTTTGTGTTGTCAAATTTCACAGAGTATAAGTTTTTGAAATATGACATTATAATACTTTGAATTTCTTGGGTTTTCTCTCTCTTGCTTTTTGTTAATTTAGCTAGGGGTGTATCAATCTTATTGATTTTTTCAGAAAAACAGCTTTTTGAATGGTTGATTTTCCTAATCTCGATTTCAGATTTTTCTCCCCTTATTTTGCTAATGTCCTCTCTTCTACTGCTTTTGGCATCAGATTGCTCTAGTTTCTCTAAAGCTTAAGCTGCATTGTTAAGTTATTTATTTCTGATGTTTCCATTTTTTGGATGTATGCATTAAGAGCTATGAACTTACCTCTTAGGATAGCTTTCATTTCAGAGATTTTGGTAAGTTGTATTTTCTTTATCGTCACTTTTAGGAAATCTTTTTTTAAAAAAATTTTTGTTATTTATTCAATTGTGCGTGTGTATGTGTATGTGTATGTGTGTGTGTGTGTGTGTGTGTGTGTGTGTGTGTGTGTGTGTAGAACCACCATGGACCGCCTCCTCCTTGTTTACTCTGCCCTGGGATTCACAGGCTCCACCCTACCAGGACCAGAAACGCAGGTCGCCCCCGCTTCTGCCTGGATTACTTTTTATCTGCTAGACTATATGCCCTCCCCTTCTGGTGAGATCAGGAAAGAAAGTCTGTGAACTTAACCAGGTTTCTCATTACTTACTTGCAGACCTTGATGGAGGCCTATTTTCTCTGCTGTAACATGGTCCCCTCTCTCCTTGTTTCTGGTGTGGCCCTCCTACCCCATCTCTCTTGTTCATAATCCTTGCAATTACTGTGTTACATAGGTTTACTTTTGAGTGTCTCAATGTGGGCTGGGTGAGTTTGGTACTAGGAGCCACCTATTAGGGAGTACATACGGTGCTTAATTTTCTGGCTTTGGGATACTTCACTTAATATAATTGTTTCTAATGACATCCATTTCCCGGCAAATTCCAGTAATTCGTCATTTTTGATGGCTGAGTAGTACTCAATTGTATAGATGTACCACAGTTTCCTTATCCACTCGTCAACTGTTGGACATTTGGGTTGATTCCATGACTTTGCTATTGTAAACAGTGCTGCTATGAACATGGTCGAGCTTGTTCTATCGAGGCGAACCTCTGCTGCATGGGGGGTTATTCCCAAAAGTGGGATAGCAGGGTCATACGGCATTTCAATCTTTAATTTCTTTAAGAATCTCCAGATGGTTCGCCAAAGTGGCTGTATGAGCCTGCATTCCCAACAGCAGTGTAGGAGACTTCCCCTCTCTCCACATCCTCTCCAGCATTTGTTGTTGTTTGTATTGTGGACTTTTGCCAGCCTGACCAGGGTGAGATGATATCTCAGGAAAGTTTTGATTTGCATTTCCCTGATGGCTAAGGAAGTGGAGCATTTTTAAAGATATTTGTTAGACATTTTAGTGTCATCCCTGGTAAAATTTCTTTTAAGTTCCAGGGCCCATTTTTTAATTGGGCCATTGGTTTCCTTGGAGTTTAGTTTTCTAAGTCTTTGTGCACTCTGCACAGTAGAGCTCTATGATATATGTGGTTAGTGAAGATTTTCTCCCATTCTGTGGGAGCTCGTGTTACAATCTCTTTATCTGAACAGAAGCTCTTTAATTTCACAAGATCCCAACTGTTGAGAGTTGGTAGCAGTGACTGTGCCATTGTATGTCTGTTTAGGAAATGTTGGCCTAGCCCTATCAGCTCGAGGGAGTTCTCTATCCTTTCAACTATGGTTTTTATAGTCTCTGGCCTGATATCAAGGTCCTTGATCCATTTGGAATTAAGTCTTGTACATGGTGACAAGTACGGGTCCAGCTTTAATCTGCATGTGGAGATCCAGTTTTGCCAGCACCATTTGTTGAAGATGCTGTTCTTTTTCCATTGGATTCTTTGGGCCCCTTTGTCAAAGATCAAATGGCTGTATTTTTGTGGGCTTATATCTGGGTTTTCAACCCTTATCCATTGATCTGTGTGTCTATTTTGGAGCTAGTACCAGGCTGTTTTTATAACTATGGATTTGTAGTATAGACTAAGGTTTGGTATGGTAATACCTCCAGCAGTGTTTTTGTTACTCAGGATTGTCTTTGCTATCCTGGGTCTTTTGTGCCTCCATATGAATTTTGAGATCATTTGGTCAACTTCTTTAAAGAATTGCTTTGGGATTTTAATTGATATAGCATTGAATTTGTATATTGCCTTTGGTAGGATGATCATTTTTACAATGTTGATTCTGCCAATCCAGGAACATGGGAGGTCTTTCCACCTTCTGGTGTCTCTGCAATTTCTTTCTTTAGGGTTTTAAAGTTTTCATTGTAAAGGTCTTTTACCTCCTTGGTTATGTTTATACCAAGGCATTTCATTTTTTTAGGGGCTATAGTAAATGGGATTGTTTCTCTCAGGGCTTTTTTACTTCTTTCATTCTGGGCATATAGGAAAGCACTGATTTTTGTACATTTATTTTGCATCCTGCTACCCTGCTGAACTTCTCAATTAGTTCCAGGAGCTTCCTGGTGGGTTTTTTGGGATCACTCAGGTATAAGATCATGTCATCTGCAAATAGGGATAGCTTGACTTCTTCCTTGCCGATTTGAATCCCTCTTATGTCCCTTTCTTGTCTTATGGCTTCAGCTAAGACTTCAAGTACAATATTGAATAGAAGTGGTGAGAGTGGACAGCCTTCTCTAGTTCCTGATCGAAATGGGAATGCCCAATTGTTCCCCATTGAGCATAATCCTTGCTGTGGGCTTCTTGTATATAGCTTTTATTATATTGATTAAGGTTCCTTCCATTCCCACTGTCTCTAGCGTTTTGATCATAAAAGGCTGTTGGATCTTGTCAAAAGCTTTTTCTGCATCTATCGAGAGTATCATGTGGTCTTGGACTTTGGACTGGTTTACATGATGAATTACATTTATTGATTTGCGTATGTTGAACCAACCTTGTGTGCCGGGGATGAAGCCTACTTGGTCCCCGTGAATGATCTTTTTAATATGTTTTTTAATCCGATTTGCTAAGACTTTGTTGAGAATCTTTGCGTCTGTGTTCATCAGGGAGATCGGCCTATAGTTTTCTTTTTTAAGTGAATCTTTATTAGGTTTTGGGATTAAAACGATATTAGCTTCATAGAAGGAATTTGGTAGTGTTCCTTCCTTTGCTATTTGATGGAACAGTTTAAGGAGTATTGGTATTATTAACTCCTTAAATGTCTGGTAGAACTCTGTGCTGAATCCATCTGGTCCAGGACATTTTTTGGTGGGAAGATTCGAGATTACTTCCTCAATTTCCTTATATGTTATAGGACTATTTAAATAATTCACAACTTCCTGATTCAATTTAGGTAAGTTGTGTTTACTTAGAAATTCATCCATCTCTTTTGTGTTGTCAAACTTCACTGAGTATAAGTTTTTGAAATATGATGTTATAATTCTCTGGATTTCTTGGGTATCAGTAGTCATAACTCCATGTTCATTTCTAATTTTGTTAATTTGGGTTTTCTCTCTCTTGCTTTTGGTTAGTTTAGCTAGGGGTGTATCAATCTTGTTGATTTTTTCAAAGAACCAGCTTTTTGATTGGTTGATTTTTTCTATCGTTTTCTTAATCTCGATTTCAGATATTTCTCCCCTTATTTTGCTAATCTCCTGTCTTCTACTGCTTTTGGGATCAGATTGCTCTAGTTTCTCTAAAGCTTTAAGCTGCATTGTTAAGTTGTTTATTTCTGATGTTTCCATTTTTTTGACGTGGGCATTAAGAGCTATGAACTTACCTCTTAGAATAGCTTTCATTGTGTCCCAGAGATTTTGGTAAGTTGTATTTTCGTTATCGTTCACTTTCAGGAAATCTTGAATTTCCTTTTTAATTTCTTCCTGAATCCAGTTCTCATTCAGCATCATATTGTTAAGTTTCCAGGAGTTAGTCTATTTTCTCTTCTTTGATGTGTTGTGGATGTCCAGCTTTAGGCCGTGGTGGTCTGATAGGGCACAGGTTAGAATTTCAACTTTCTTGTATATGTGTAGATTCATTTTGTGGCCCAATATGTGATCTATTTTGGAGAAAGTTCCTTGTGCTGCTGAGAAAAATGTGTATTCTTTGGTGCGTGGGTGAAAAGTTCGATAGAGATCTGTAAGGTCCATTTCTTTCAGGGTTTGATTAAGTTCCAAAGTGTCTCTGTTAAGCTTTTGACCTGTTGATCTATCCCATGTTGAGAGTGCGGTGTTGACATCCCCAAGAAGCTTATTTCTTGTGCTCTTGATTTAATTAAATGTAATGTTAATATTCCCTTCTCTCACATGTTATGGAAGGCAAAAGAAATCCAACTTGACCATGATAGAGTAGTGTTTCCACAGAGTTCTACCTCTGGGATAGCCTTCCAAAAACCCTCTAGTTTCCCACCACTTTTGACTCAGTCTAGGATCTCCCCAAGGCCTTCTTTCTACTATAGCACGCCATGCTCCTCTCTCTTATCTCCTTCATCTCTTTGATCTTACGCACCACAACACACCACAGAATTGTAAATTGCTCATTTCACTGTGAGCTTGTCTGGTGCTAGTCAAGCCCAAAGGCTTGTTATGGGATGCTCAAAATGGTGAGACTTTATATAGTCACAGGACTAGGGATCCAGACCTGCACAGGGCAACAGGATGATTTTCTTTCTAGTAAGTGCTTTTCCAAGGAAAAAACAATGAAGGTATCAATGCTGCTTCAAATGGTACTGAGTCATACGTTCTGTGTTGACCAGCTCTTCCCCTGTGTCATGGTATTTGACAGTTACCTGCCATTTTTCCTTTTTTCAACCTATTCTTGCTGAGGACACCTGTGAGGTAGCAGCCCACATTCCTCCTGTAATCCAAAAACTTTCCTCTGAAATAATTCAAAAGCCTGTTCCACTTGCCCTGAGGAGGTTGAACATGCCTTTGTTCCTTGGACAGACATTACAGAGTTCTTGCTGACATATGAGAGTCTGTTTTACAGATCCTCATGATAGTGAGCATGCCTGAGCCATAAGCACACCTGATCCATATATTAAGGTTCCGATGATTTGCAGGTCCCTGAATCAAAAAGCCACATAAGGGGCTGGGCATGGGGCGCACACCTATAGTCTCGATAGTCAGTGGATAAATGAAGAAGGTTCATAAGTTCTAAGTCAATCTGGACTATCCAGTCTCAAAAAAAAAAAAAGATGTAAGTCAGTGGTAGAGCATTTGTCTAGCATATACAAGGTACTGAGCTCAGTCCTCAACACAATTTTTTTTTATTATTTATTGCCTAGTTATAGAAACTCAATAGGTACTCCCCTTCTTTCCCCTCCCTCCTCCCTGCCTCCCCGTTGTTCACCTATTCCACTCTCTCTCCTTTTTTCCATTCTCCCCCTCTCACCCTTATTCCTTCCCTCTTCCTCTCTTGGTGATTCCTGCCTGTTCCCTCCTATCCTCCAGAACATCTGCTTATGTGGGCACTGAAATTTCCCCTGAGTCATCTACACTAGTAAGGGTTCAGGACTCAGTGGTATAGCTTGGGAACCCTTCTTGAGCTTCCTGCTAGTATGGGAACTCTGTTATCTCTGTTTAACCCCTTGCTTTAAGAATCCTACTAACTAAAGCCTTCTTCCCTGTGATCCGTGCTAGACATTTGTGGTATTGTTGACATGTCAGTCATTGTGCAGGTCAGGCAAGGCCCCGTCACACTGTAACAATATCCTGGCTGCAGCAGCCCTGACTCGTGTGAAGTATCTTGCATATCATTGATCCTCCCCATCTTTAGGATCTTACAATCTTGCCGCTCCCTCTCCTGCAAGGTTCCCTGAGCTTAGGATGGGGAGAGATTTGGCTGGTCTGGTTCTGGGTGAACATTGTAGAATCTTTGGTGTTCTTAATTTTAAATTTAAATGACAGGGTCAGGAATATAGTTTGGCAGTAGTACCTGCCCAGAGTGTGCAAACTTCTAGGTTCAACTCCCATGCCAACAAACAAACAAACAAACAAACAAACAAACAACTGTCAGTGAAGGGTAAATATAACTAGACACAAAAATTATTCCAGTTATACTAAGCATCTTCTAATCTTAGCTTGAGGGTTAACACAGGTGGAAGGTTTATGATCTTTCAAATTTCTGTGGCAGGAGAAAGCTGAATTTACCTTCCTGCAATCATGAGCTCTTTCTCTGATGCCTTCTTCCAAATCTTGGTGTAGAGGTCCATGGTGAAGAGGGTGCTGGCGCTGTTGAAGATGGAGGTCAGGGAGCTCATGAGAGAGGCCATCATGACTGACAGCATCAGGCCTTGCAGTCCTGGAAGAAGGAGAAGGTTATAAGTGGCATATCCAGCATCCACATCTTTGCTGCTTGTGTTTGAATACTTCAGGTGTGTTTGCCTTTGGAAACCATGCCACAGTGAGGGAGTACTAATCTAAAGAAATAGCACAGATATTCCTACAAAGACCAGTATAAACTATGCCTAGAAAATCCACTGTGACTCTTGCTTATTGCAACTTTAATTAATAAGCAGCCGGGTCAGTGAAGCAATTAACTGTTACTCCAACTCTTTATGATTTAAATACCAGTGGCTTGTTTGAGGCCATGCATGGAGTGTGATTCTAAACATTAAAAAAAAAGCCAAGTGTGGTGTTGCAAACCTGTAATCCTAGCACTTGGAAGACTAAGGCAGGAAAATTTTTGTGAGTTCAAGGCCAGCCTGGACTATGCAGCAAGATACTGCCTCAAAAGAAAAAACGTGGGGGCTGAGAAGATGGCTCAGTGGGTAAGTGCTTGCTGTGAAAGAATAAGGACCTGAGTTTAGATCCTCGGCATCCACATAAAAGCGATGTGGGTGCATGTATCACCTCAGTGTTGGGGAAGAAGGATAGAGACAAGAGGATCCCAAGGTCTTGCTGGTCAGCCAAGTGTAGCCAAAATGGAGGGCTCGGGGTTCAGCTCCAAAAGCCAAGGTGAACAGTAGAAGAAAACACCTGACATCAACTTTTAACCTCCATATGTATACACACAGGTGCACACCTGCACACACATACATGCATACACAAAAAAAGGAAAAAAAAAAAAGTTAAAGGAAGACGCCCCCAAATTCCTCGACTTCAACCTCAAGCAGAGTTAAATAAGTCAGATGAAGACCACGTTGCTCTGTAACTTTGGAACAATCAAAGAAATCTCTGTAAGCCTCAGTTGTTTCTCTCTCCCCACCAATTGTAAAATGACCAGGTTTGATCACTTGGTTTGATCTAAGTTTCTTTTCAGCAATAGAAATTTTTTAGTTTATTCTAGGTGCGTGTGATTAATTTCCTGTTGCTGTGACACATACAAAAACTTTAGGAACAAAAGGCGTGACTTCCAGGTTTCTATCATAGCAGAAAAGGGACAGCAGCAGAACCTCAAGGGATCTTGTCACTTTGCATTGACAGTCAGGAGCAGAGAACACTGAATCAATGCACGCATGCTGGTTTGTGCTCAGCTCACTGTCTCCATTTCATATAGTCCAAGGAAATGGCTCAGCCCACAATTAGGAGTCTTCCCGCATCAATTAAGGCAATTAAGTTAATCCCCCACAAGCATGTGAGCTTATCCCAGGTGATTCTGGATTGTTTCAAGTTGACAATAGAGATTAATAATCGCAGTGGTTATACTTGGGAATTTTTGGTCTCCTGAGAACCCCCCCCAACCTAATCCAGATCTGTAGCTTCTAAACCAGGATGAAGAGATTTCACTCTTCAATGTAAAACATGAACTGCAACCCTACTGTCAAGCCCCAAGTCTATCTGTTCCAAAAATCAGAGCTAAATACTCAGTGTGTTAGAATCTCAGCCTTGAATTCTATTCATCTACAATTTCAAACTTTCTCATAGAATTAAATCTTGCCTTTTCCCTCACATATTTCATTGAGAGTATAAAAGTCAATTCATTTTGCAGAGAAAACTTCCTTGAATCTAAGATGCTTAGTTAAAAGCCTTCATATTTAATACTAGAGAGCTTTATGCAATTTATACTTATTCCATAAATAAAAATTATGTATCTTTGTTATGCACAATGTGTGCTTTTGAAAATGCACACATTGTGGAATAGTCAAATTAGACTAATTACTACTACTTCACATACTTATCTTTTGTTGTCATTCAGACAGGGTCTCAGTATGTAATCCAGGCTGGCCTCCAACTCACAATCTATCTCCCCCAGCCTTTTTCGTGCTGGTATCACAGCCTTCACATACTTATCATTATTTAAATAATATTTAAATTATTTAAATGAAAAATTATTAAAGCACTTGAAACCTACATTATTAGCAATTTTCAAGTGCATATATTTTATTAAACATAGTCACCACATTGTGTAACAGATCTCTTGAATTCATTCTTTCTGTTTAACTGAAACATAGCCATCATTCAAATTCTGGTAACTCACATTCTACTCTTTTGCTTCTATAAGTTTAAAATTCTACATTAATAGAATTCTATATCATAGGGGCCTGGGCCGTGCCCCCGGGACCCCAGCCCCCTTTCTCTCTCCTGCGCCGTCTCTGTGCCGCCATCCCCAGGTGAGTGAGTGAGCCAGGCCGCCCAGTCCCCCCAGCCCCCCCAGGTCGCCCCGGGTCCCTGCGCTACGCCCGGGCCTGCATCGGGCTTAGGCCTGGGCCACGCCCTGGGCCCCAGCCGCTTTCTTCCTCCTGCCCGCCTGTCCAACAAACTGGACAGGACTTGCTCACATTCCTCCATCCCTGGAGCTTGGGAGGGCCACTAAGCCAAGTCCCAGGCCCCAGGTGAAGAATTCTGCCAACAACATCAGCCCCTCTGCCTCTCTGGCCCACCGGGGACCCACACAAGTGGTCTACAGAAGACACACTGCTACTCAGAATTCAACAGAGTCCAAAGAAAACTCAAGCAAAACTGTAAGCGTCAAACGCCATACATCTGTAACCTCTACAATCATCCTATCACATGGGAGAGATTCTTCACATTCAGCCCAAAGATAAGTAAACTTTCTTTTTTTTCACCTTACTGTTCCTTTCTAATATTAATCACTGTAGATTAACCTTTCCATGCAGCCACCCCAAAAACATATACAACTCCAGGGAATACACCACTTACGCTCACATATCACCAAAATACTACATCGTAAAAGTGCATTACCATACTAATATTCACCCCCTGTGTACTTAACCTGATTTAACTGATGTACTAACAGCCTAATAGCCTCAACTAGGAAATAACAATAACAAAAGACAAACATACCCAACCCCAAGGCAAGCACTAGTAACAACTGCCCAAGTGTAGTAATACCAACTAAATCAGTTCAGTCAAAAACACACAGAGACAACAACTTTCAAAGTATGATCATTACCATGATTAATACTATGAAACAGGAAATCCAAGAGGAATTAAAAAACCGCATCAACCACTTTGAACAGGAACACAATAGACTTTTGGAATTGAGAAAAACAGTTCAAGAAACAAAAATAGGCATAGAGCAGTTAAAACAGTCTCAGGCAGAGTTTAAAATTGAACTAAAAGGCATTATCTTCAACCCAAAGCTCAACAGAGAGTCTTATCAGCAGAACTAACGAAGCAGAAAATAGAATTTCAGATCTTCCAGCTCAATGGAAGAGATAGTCAAAGCCAAAAAGGTACTGGAGAGGAATATTCAAGAAATATGGGACACCCTGAAGAAGCCTAACATGCACATTCATGGAATACCAGAGCAAGAATCTCAAAATACCACACCTGAGAAATTTTTCAAATTATCATAAATGAAAACTTCCCTCAACTGAAGAATGAGAGGCCCATCCAAATACAAGAGGCATTTTGCACTCCAAACAGATATGACCAAAATAGAAAATCGCCACGGCAAATAATAGTCAAAACACTCCACATTCAAGACAAAGAAAAGGTGCTGAGAGCTTCAAGAGAAAAAAAGCAAGTCACTTTTAAAGGCAAACCTATTAAAATAACAAATGACTTCTCAATAGAAACAGTAAAAGCAAGAAAGCTTGGAGAGACATACTTCAAGTATTAAAAGAGCAAAAATGTCAACCCAGGATGATATAGCTGGCAAAATTATCTGTCATGATCGAGGGAGAAAGAAAAGTTTTCCGGCACAAAGACAACTTGAAGAGATACATGTCTACCAAACCAGGCCTTCAAAAAATGCTGGAAATGATACGCAAACTTGAAGAAAAAAACAACCATATCCAGGAAGACAGAAGAGTAGTATAATACCACAAAAACATAAATGTAAAATAATAAGCTTACAAAATTCACTAAACATAAAAAATGTCCAGAATTAAAAATAATTTCTCCATTATAACATTAAATGTCAATGGTATTAACTCACCGATTAAGAGACAGAGATTACAAACTTGGATTAAAAATCACAACCCATCAATCTGTTGCCTTCAGGAAACTCATCTCACCACAAAAGATAGTCACATCCTAAGAATGAAAGGCTGGTCCAAAATACTGCAAGCTAATGGAACCAGGAAACAGGCAGGGGTAGCCATTATGCTGTCGGACAAAGTGGACTTCAAACCAAAAAAAATCATAAGAGACACAGATGAATACTACATTTCAGTCACGGGTACAATTCACCAGGAAGACTTCACAATACTGAACATTTATGCACCCAATACGGGCCCCTCCACATTCATTAAGAAAATCCTTCAGCGTCTAAAGTAAGAATTCAACCCCCAAACGATAATTCTTGGGGATTTCAACAGTCTCAGGCAACATGGGATAGATCAACAAGTCAAAAGCTTAACAGAGACACTTTGGAACTTAATGAAACCCTTAAAGAAATGGACCTTACAGATCTCTTTCGAAATTTCATCCACGCACCAAAGAATACACATTTTTCTCAGCAACACACGGAACTTTCTCCAAAATAGATCACATATTGGGCCACAAAATGAATCTACATATATACAGGAAAGTTGAAATTCTAGCCTGTGCCCTATCAGACCACCACGGCCTAAAGCTTGACATCCACAACACAACAAACAACAGAAAATACACTAACTCCTGGAAACTTAACAATATGATGCTGAATGAGAACTGGATTCAGGAAGAAATTAAAAAGGAAATTCAAGTGAATGATAATGAAAATACTACCTACCAAAATGTCTGGGACACAATGAAAGCTGCCCTAAGAGGTAAGTTCATAGCTCTTAATGCCTACATCAAAAAAATGGAACCGTCAGAAATAAATAACTTAACACTGCAGCTTAAAGCTTGAGAGACACTAGAGCAATCCGATCCCAAAAGCAGTAGAAGAGAAGAAATTATCAAAATAAGGGAGAAATATCCAAAATCGAGATTAGGAAAATGATACAGAGAATCAACCAGTCAAAAAGCTGGTTCTTTGAAAAAAATCAATAAGATTGATACACCCCTAGCTAAATTACCCAAAAGCAAGAGAGAGAAAACCCAAATTAACAAAATTAGAAATGAACATGGAGTTGTCACTACTGATACCCAAGAAATCCAGAGAATTATAACATCATATTTCAAAAAATTATACTCTGTGAAGTTTGACAACACAAAAGAGATGCATGAATTTCTAAGTAAACATAACTTACCTAAATTGAATTAGGGAGTTGTGAATTATTTAAATAGTCCTACAACATATGAGGAAATTGAAGAAGTAATCTTCCCACCAAAAAATGTTCTGGACCAGATGGATTCAGCACAGAGTTCTACCAGACATTTAAGGAATTAATAACACGAATACTCCATAAACCATTCCATCAAATAGCAAAGGAACACTACCAAATTCATTCTATGAAGCTAATATCGTTTTAATCCCAAAACCTAATAAAGATTCACTTAAAAAAGAAAACTATAGGCCAATCTCTCTGATGAACACAGATGCAAAGATTCTCAACAAAGTCTTAGCAAATCGGATTCAAAAACATATCAAAAAGATCATTCAAGGGGACCAAGTAGGCTTTATCCCAGGCACACAAGGTTGGCTCAACATACGCAAATCAATAAATGGAATTCATCATATAAACCAGTCCAAAGTTCAAGACCACATGATACTCTCGGTAGATGCAGAAAAAGCTTTTGACAAGATCAAACAGCCCTTTATGATCAAAACTCTAGAGACAGTTGGAATGGAAGGAACCTTTATCAATATAATAAGAGCCAACAGCAAGGATTATACTCAATGGGGAAAAACTTGAAGCATTCCCGCTTCAATCAGGAACTAGACAAGGCTGTCCACTGTCACCACTTCTCTTCAATATTGTACTTGAAGTCTTACCTGAAGCCATAAGACAAGAAAGGGGCATAAGAGGGATTCAAATCGGCAAGGAAGAAATCAAGTTATCTCTATTTGCAGATGACATGATCTTATACCCGAGGGATCCCAAAAACCTCACCAGGAAGCTCCTGGAACTAATTGAGAAGTTCAGCAGGGTGGCAGGATACAAAATAAATGTGCAAAAATCAGTGGCCTTCCTATATGCCCAGAATGAAAGAAGTGTAAAAGCCCTGAGAGAAACAATCCCATTTACTATAGCCCCTAAAAAAATGAAATACCTTGGTATAAACCTAACCAAGGAGGTAAAAGACCTTTAGAATGAAAACTTTAAAACCGTAAAGAAAGAAATAGCAGAAGACACCAGAAGGTGGAAAGACCTCCCATGTTCCTGGATTGGCAGAATCAACATCGTAAAAATGACCATCCTACCAAAGGCAATATACAAATTCAATGCTGTACCAATCAAAATCCCAAAGCAATTCTTTAAAGAAGTTGACCAAACAATCTCAAAATTCATATGAAGGCACAAAAGACCCAGGATAGCAAAAACAATCCTGAGTAACAAAAACACTGCTGGAGGTATCACCATACCAAACCTTAGTCTATACTACAAATCCATTGTTGTAAAAACAGCCTGATACTGGCTCCAAAATAGACATATAGATCAATGGATAAGGGTTGAAGACCCAGATATAAGCCCACAAAATTACAGCCACTTGGTCTTTGACAAAGGGATTCAAAAAATCCAATGGAAAGAGAACAGTATCTTCAACAAATGATGCTGGCAAAGCTGGATCTGTACATGTAGAAGATTAAAACTGGACCCATACTTGTCACCTTGTACAAGAATTAATTCCAAATTGATTAAGGACCTTGATTTAAGGCCAGAGACTGTAAAAACCATAGTTGAAAGGGTAGAGAATTCCCTCGAGCTGATTGGGCTAGGCCAACATTTCCTAAACAGACATCCAATGGCACAGTCACTGCTACCAGCTTTCAACAGTTGGGATCTTGTGAAATTAAAGAGCTTCTGTTCAGATAAAGAGATTGTAACACGAGCTCAAACGCAACCCACAGAATGGGAGAAAATCTTCACTAACTTATATCTGATAGAGCTCTATTATCCAGAGTGCACAATGAACTTAGAAAACTAAATACCGAGGAAACTAATGGCCCAATTAAAAGAAATTTTACTAGGGATAAAATTAAAATGTCTAACAAATATCTTAAAAAATGCTCCACTTCCTTAGCCATCAGGGAAATGCAAATCAAAACTTCCCTGAAATATCATCTCACCCCAGCCAGGATAGCAAAAATCCACAAGAGGAACAACACCAAATGCTGGAGAGGATGTGGAGAGAGGGGAACTCTCCTACATTGCTGGTGGGAATGCAGGCTCATACAGCCACTCTGGCGAGCCGTCTGGAGATTCTTAAAGAAATTAAAGATTGAAATGCCATCTGACCCTGCTATCCCACTTTTGGGAATAACCCCCCATACAGCAGAGGTTCACCTCGATAGCACAAGCACGACTATGTTCATAGCAGCACTGTTTACAATAGCAAAGTCATGGAATCAACCTAAATGTCCAACAGTTGAGGAGTGGATAAGGAAACTGTGGTACATCTATACAATGGAGTACTACTCAGCCATGAAAAATGATGAATTACTGGAATTTGCTGGGAAATGGATGTCATTAGAAACAGTTATATTGAGTGAAGTATCCAAGACCCAGAAAATTAAGTGCTGTATGTATTCCCTAATAGGTGGTTCCTAGTACCAAATCCACTCACTCCACCTAGAGACACTCAAAGATAAATCTCTGTAATACAGTAATTGCAAGGAGTATGAACAGGAGGGATGGGGTAGGAGGGTCACACCAGAAACAAGGAGAGAGGGGACCATGTTTCAGCAGAGAAAATAGGCCTCCATCAAGGACTGCAAGTAAGCAATGAGACATCTGGTGAAGTTCACATACTTTTTGTTCCTGATCATTTACAACTGAGGGGGTGTGATCTCACCAGAAGAGGAGGGCATATAGTCTGGCTGATAACAAGTAACCATTTTTCAAATGGGTGATTGACCCCTCCCTCACTGTGGTTTCCTACTTTTATTACATCTACCTTTGAATATACTCTTATAACAAGACTCTAATTTAACAGCATTTTATCTCTGGCCAGGGGGGTGACATCCAATACCCATCAGGATGGAATGAAGGGCATTGCAGAAGCAGCAAAACTGCAAAAGAAAATCAACAAACCATAATCCAGAACTTCAGAGACTCTATATCAACCACCTACAACTAGGCCAGCCTAATCTCTCCCCATCCTGAAGCTCAGGGAAATTTGCGGAAGAGGGGGCGGTAAGATTGTAAGAGCACAAGGAAGGGAGAAGTAATGATATGCAAGACACTCCACACAAGTTAGGGCCGAAACAATCATAATTGGACTTTGCATGCCCTGCGCAATGTCCAACACACTATTGACCCCACAAAGTCTAGCATTTGCTAAAAGCACCAAGATCTTGGAGGCAAGGGATTGACAGCCAAAATAGTGTTCCTATGCTTAAGGGGTACAAAGGAAAGGGTTCAGGGAAATGCCGCTGGGTCCTCGTATGTCATCGGAGATGAGGGCCCAGAGGAGAGTTTGGCATGCACATTAAAGGATTCTCCGGGGATTGGGGGGTAGGCACTGAGGGGGTGGGGAGCGAGAGGTGAGGGGAGGGTGAGCACAGGGGTCAGGGGGAGGAGGAGGGAAGGAGGGAACCGGTGTACCTATTAAGTTTGTATGAGCAGAGATAATAAAAAATGTTTAAAAAAAGAATTCTATATCATAGATTTTTGAGTTCATATAGTAGTTAACTTTCTATGACTGGTTTATTTCACCTAACAACCATGGGTCACCCATGTTAACACAGGTGACCAAATTACCCTCTTGTAAGGCTAAATGGTATCCCACTGAGTTCAGACACCAAATTTTTCACTTATTCATCTGTTACACACTTAAGTTGATTCCCTGTCTTGGTGATTGTGAATGGTCATACATTGAACAACGGAGTGCAAATGTTTCTTCAACATATGAACTACATCTTCTTTTGATATGAACCTTTTTTTGACTCATGTAGTAGTTCTACCTAACATTTTCCATAGTGGCTCCATTAATTTATGTCTTCTCTGTTGAAGCACTTTAAAAGATCTTCTAGACAGGAATGGAAAAGTCACCTTCTCCCCTAAAATGTTATCTCCTTTCTTAGCCTGATTAACAGACAGGTTCCAGATATCATAAAGATAGGAATCAAATGCAAATTTAAGGCTTTTCTTACTGAATGGCTTTTTTTTCCCTATCCACACTTGCTCAGAAATAGCTTTTCCCCAGAATACATGCAGAAATCTAGGTAGAGTCTAAAATAAATCTGCTCCCCAAGACTCACCATTAGGTATAAGTTCCACAACCAAGGTTGGAAAGGCAAAATTGGTGAAGCTAACTTCAGTGCCACAATGTTTCTTACATTCTGAGAGGAGGACACAAGCAATTTTATTTGAAGGGAGAAAAAAGAGTCACATTAGTAAGCATTCATTGGGGAGATAGTTCCAACGTTCACCTTCTTAAAACATAGCTTCAAGCAAGACATTCCTACCTTTCACCTTAAAATTATACCACAAAGTATTACTCCCAGGTATACCCTTCCATAGCCTGCTCCTGCCGTGCTGGCCATGATACATCCTTTACTGGTTTGTTTGTCAGAGAGCAATGATCAGTCACAGTCAGAGAAAGAAATAAAATAAAGAAATCATCATGGTATGAAGGAAGAAGGCACAGACTTCTATTCCAACGGCCTCACAATCACCATTACCTTTTTTTCTCCTGAAAATCATGGTAATTTGTAGCTCCCAGTTTTGAGGTTTATTTTAAACAGCTCTTAGATGTGGAGTCAAATGCCTAGCAAGCTGAGGTAATGGGATTGGCATGCACTGCTTCCAAGTTACTGGAAATCAGGGATAAAGATGAAAAAACAACCAAGAAAGGAAGAGAGCAAGATCCAGAATCTTGGAGAAAGTTCTAGAAACTTATACAGAATTCATATCAACAAATGTCTGCTAAATACTGAATACCAATATATCTCACATATAGCACTGATTCATTTCAATATTATTTCATAAATAAATAAATATAATACGTATATAAAATGGCTAAAATAATATGAACTAACCAGTTAGTTAAATAATTATTCTCTAGTTTCCATGTTTGATTGGTTTCAGGATGCTTCTCATCTAATGGATACCAATATCTTCAGATGCTCAAATCTTTTAAACAAAATAGCATAGTATTTGCATATAACATGTGCACATATTCCTATATACTTTAAGCCATCTCTACATACTTATGATACTTACTATGATATAAATGCTATGTAAATATTTCTTATATTGTTTGGAAATAAGGACAAACAAAAAGTCTATATGTTTCGGTAGAAGTGCAATTTTTTTTAATATTTTCAATCTGCAGGTCATTAGGTCTACAGTATAAATCACAAATTTAGAGAGCTACCTATAGTTTCCTTATGACAAACAAACCAGGAAAGGAGTATGATAGCATTAGAGAACCAAAAAACGAATAATAGCATATAATGCAATAATAGTAACATGCAGATAAGAATGCTAAGAAATCACAAAGAACTAATGACTTCTAGACTTCTAGATATTTGGTTTTTTCACGTGTATGAGTATATAGAGTGCATGGATGTGTGCGTGTGTGTCTTTACATGGGCAGGTGCACGTGTGTGGGTACATGTGAGTACATATGCATGTGGAGGCCTAAAGATGATGTCAGAGATCATCTTCATGTCATGCCTCCATGTCCCCTCTTCTAGTTAATAGCATTTTCTCAATTATAGTTCCTCTTACAACTCAACCTCAAGATTCATAATGGTGTATTTAATGCCCTTCATGATTTTATTTATTTTACAAGATCTGAAAATAATGATAAAGCAATTATCAATGTAAGAAACCAGAGTAAACAACTCTACAAGTTCTATGCCCTCAATGTGCTCACTGCCTAGCACAGAGAACAATGATGCTTGGTAACCACGGCAGGAAAGAAAGGGCAGAAAAGCAGCACAGAAGCTAAAGGGCTTTAGAAAGTGCTGTTGAGTGTCCCATGAGTGCAGCTAAAGAAATTACCTGTGTACAAAATGCGGCTGATCATCCCCGGCATCACCATGAGGAACATGGGCAGTATCTTCAAGTACCCACACAGGGTGCAACCGGCCTTCACATGAGACATATTCTTGGCTGAGAGGCAGCGCTGCACGATGACCTACCAAAGGACAGCCCAGTGAGGGAAAGGTGCAACCCAGTGATTACTGGCATCCCAGATTCTAGGTCTTTGGCCTGGGCCCTCATCAACCCATAGACCACAGAGTCCTCCCCTACTTTCTCAATCCACAGAGAGACGGGCATTTCTGCCACACATCCACCCTGTCCACCTGTACATCAAGTTTGGGTACCTGATCTGTGCACCAGTACCACAGGGCCAGGATGGACATCCCAAAGATGAGCCCAGGCCATGGGATATCTCCCGTAAGCGGGTCTCGGAAGATATGGAAGGAGTCAGGCCTGGGAGTGTAGCATTTTTCCTCGATAGTGATGTTTCCATCAGAAACCTTGGATGGAATGGCGTTCATGTACTTTTCCATGAAGGCATCATATCCTCCCACTTCGTGGAAAGCTGAAGAACAATGGAAAGCAAGAAAAAACTGATATTTTCAACTCTTTAGAGTAGCTTCTTCTACAGATACCTCAGACACAGAGAGAGCCATCAGAGAGAGTTCTTTATGTGTGATCTTGGACAGAGTGTCCTCTCATCCTAGACCTAACTTCTCATTCATAGAACTCTTCCCCCTTCCTCTGGACCCTTGGGAGATAGTATGCACTTTCAAAGCAAAACACTTCTACAGGAAGATTTTTTTTTCATTATTTAAAGGATCATCTTGACTTGGGACCATATTGGCTCTTATTTCCTTAAATTCCTAACATCAGCCATAATCCTTGGAAAATCAGAATAGGCACTTGAAGAGGCACAGTAATTTATAGGGCCTGAACACAACTTTACCATCTAATCCCAGGAGTGCAATAGGACAGACAAGGAAAGGGTTAAAGGGCGTAGAATCCTGCTCCCTCTCCACTGTGTGTTCTAAGTCACCTTAGCCCCTGATTCAATGATCTTCCACCCATGCCTACAGGGGAAAACCAAATGAGAATTCTTAGAAAGCTAAACTCTAGAGGATAAATAAGAGTCTTTTAAGGAAATCCAGAGGATCTTATGCCCCCCCAAAAAATTTAATTTATATCTTCTCAAAACAAAAATTCTCACGTCCAGTGTTCCAATGCTGTCTATGGGACTTTACAGGAAAGTAAAATTGTAGGACAAGCCAACATTGAGTGGCCAATTTTTCTAAATTTTGTTAGATAAGGGCATGGAAATGAAAATCATTAACCACAACAATGCATAAAGACTGGACTTTTACCATCCGTGCCCAAGCCAGTATTCAGGTACCTGCTAATACAGACATCCCAGATGAAACCCAGGGGCCACACACGCAAAAAGTTGTGAAAGTAGAAGGGAGGCTGCCTAGAAAGGAGACAGTATGAGGTGGGACAGGAAAAGGGATGAGATTGGGTAGTGAAGGGTGAAAATGCATAAATTTCTTGTATCTATGTATGAAGGTGTCAACGAGTAAAAGAAATGATTTAACAAAAAGACTGAATTTTAATCAGCACAGGACACAATATAGTCTCAGACAACACTGGAATATATCTACTTGATGGATTTGTAGACTTATTCTTTTTTTCCATTTTTCTTTGCACACAGAACACCAGGTTATTGGGGTCATACTGACAGCCACTAACTCAGACCATACACAGAGAGAAGCAAGGTTCCCTAGTCGGCTCCAACCTGAGTCCTCCAAGGGTACAAAGGAGGTTTCTCACACCCATGCCCACCGTGACGAAGTCTGGAGTAAATGCTGCCCTTGGGAGGTCAGAATGTGCAGACAGAGAGACCAGGCTTGTATTTCTCCTCCTGAAACCCTATACCTCTCTCCCCGCCTCCTCAGCCTCCCCATCCCCACTTACCAAACCCAGTCAGGATGAAAGACCCCACCAGCATGATCGCTGTCTGCAAGGTGTCCGTGTAAATCACAGCTGCCAGGCCCCCTGAGCAGGCAAGAAGACAATATGTCTAACCACACATAATGGATGACAAGTCTGCTATCCACTACATCCTCTACCTCTCGTGCACTTCTGAAAAGCACACCCCCCTCCATCCTTCATCAAAGTTGTTAGATGACTCCAAGGGGTGGTTTTATGGTAAAAAGGAAACATCTTCCACCTGAAGACAGGGAAGAACAGAGGGTTGAGGGCATCAATGCTAGAGACATTTCCAAGCTGGCACACTTCAAAGGGCCGCTGCTCTGTCCCTCTCTGTTTTTTTTTTTTTTTTTATGCAATCTAAGTAATTTTTTGTCCTTTGCGGTGCCTTTGACATGCCGGACAAATATTCTACCACTAAACTATATCCAGATCCCCTCTAAGTAACTTCTTATCCTCAAATAAACAGGGCTCCAGTGGAGCAGCAAGCTGCATTGTTGATCCTGACTGTCAGAAACTAAACAGAGAAACATGTCTGCCAAGCTTCTCTGCCGTAACTCATCTTCCTTGACAACCTCTTTGTATACGCCATTCTCTCTCTCCACACAATGGCTTCCAATCTCTGTAGCATTGAATCTAAAGCCTCTATCTGGCCTCTAAAGTGCCTGTACTTTCACAGACTATAGAGCCTTACAGTCCACACTCGCCTGCACCAATCCCAATAACCTCTTCCAGCCAAAGGCATTTACTGGCTTGCCTTGACTCCACCCCCTAGGACATGCCCATTTCTGCTGCCACTCTCTGTTGTCACTTATTACTGCCCCTGGAACTCCTCTGATTGTCCCAACATCGCCCATTGTCTCCACAGACTTCTGGGCCAAGTCCTGCCTGTAAGAGGTTGTCCTGACTATTGCAGCCAGCACTGGACAATTCATAGACCATCCATCTGAACTTTCAGTGAAGACCAAGAAAACACCCATTTTCGGATTATCCCCTGGGTGTATCTCTCTTCCTCAAAAGGAGAAACTTTGTTTCCTACTTCCTTTTATCCTTCAGGAAGTGCATAACCCTGAGCTGCACTTGGGCTGCTAGTTCACCTGAATGGACTCACCTGTGATTGTATAAAGGGCAGTTATTGCTAACAAGAGGAAGATGGTCAAGTATATGTCCAGGCCCAAGGCTAGGTTGATGAATATAGCCCCAGAGAAGATGTCTGCCTGGAAGGTGAGAAGAGACATAAAGTTAGGACTGTGAGAGGCCAGCTGACCTTACGGCCTTTCTGGATTTCCAAGCAAGTTTTATTCATGATGGTAGTTGGCATCTATAAGAAATAGGATTCCATAGTTCAAAAAAAATCTATACGATACTGGATTAAACAGATATGGGGAGGTTTCTTTGTCACACAACTTGGTTATATTTTTAATATATCTCATGTACTATGACTCCCTAGAAGAGAAACTTGGTACATGATGCTTCACAAGTTTATTCAACTATGAAATAATTTTTGCTAAAGACCATTGACACCCTAAGGCTCCTCCCATCCCACCTGTGAAATCTTCCTCTTGGCCATTGCCCATGATTTTTGCCCCTCAGTGTGCACAGGTTTGATCAGATCCATTTTCAAAATGGATCAAAATCGAGTGCTTCAAAGTCTATGACTAGGAAACCCAACCCACTCAAGAAGAAAACTTCAGCAAGATTATTAATTATCTCCTTGCCCCCCCAAATTCATCCTTTCCCAAATATAATATGAACACCAGCACCTCTTACATGGTACTAGAAGATTTTACGTGGATTGGCTCATGTTTTCAAGGAAATTGTTCCCACTTCAATCCTGAACTTGCTAGTTATGCTTTTTGTGCATTTGTTCGGGGGCGTATGTACAAGAGGGTCCTTTGAGTGTGGGCGCTTGTGGAGGCTCAGCAGTGACTTCAGGAATCATTCTGATTGCTTTACCTTCTTATTACTTTGCTGTGTTATTTCCCAGACTCCACCTTCCAAAGCGGGAATTGCAGCCTGCTGCCATTTTTATATAAAATATGGGGATTTAAACTCAGCTCCTTTTGCTTGCGAGACAAAGGCTTTAAACATTGAACCATCTCCTCAGTCCATTATGTTCTTAAAAGTGTTCTTTCCAAATTTCCTTTTCTCCTGCTCCCCGCCTCCAAATGAACCTGACTGGATGTGCCATTGCTAATAATAATCTGCAGGTGGCGCCAAGGTCTCTCTTTGGAACAGAGTCTATCCTTCGTTACTGTTCTGATACATGACATCACACAGAGACAGCTTGGAATCCACCATCTTCAGAAATTCTTCTGTGTTATTTTTGTCAAAGACCTATTTACATCATTTTGTTCAAAGGTTTTTTTTTAAAAGGTTGTTATGCATATTCTTCTTTTTTTACTTTCATCTATCTTTGTAGTTTGAAGGTTTGGTGTATTAACATATTTTGATTCGCTTTTTCTTTTTTGAGTATCTGCTCTACTGTTGAGTTTTAAAGTGATGTATACTTTACCATGGTAGTTACTGCCTTTTCATTTCTAATTATAGGACTTCCTTGAGTAGTTCTTTTAAGACCAAACTTACTGGTGATGAATTTCTTCAGGTTTTTCTTACATGGAAAGTCTTTTATTTCTCCTTCACTTATAAAGAATATAGATATATCATTCTTGGTAAATGAGTTTTTCTTTTGGGACTTGGAATATGTCTTTTAATATCTTAGACCATATAGATCCTGCTGAAAAAAGAATGTTGTTGCTCTTAACATGCAACTTGAATTTTTCTTGTGCTGTTTTTATATTTTCTCCATTGTCTTGGTCTTTCTAGAGTTGACTCTCTTATGCCTCAGGAAGGAATATTTCTTAGTTGATGTGGAGTTCATTAATCTCTGTTTACCCACATGTCTGTAATTTTTTCTAAGATTAAGAAACTTTCAGAAATTATTCAGTGGGCTTCCCATTTTTATGTCTTCTATAATATACACGATGTGACTATCCTTTTAAGGTTTTTTTCATATATTTCATAGACTTTCTCCATTTGCCTTCTTGTTTGTTCATTTATTTCTGTCTGAATCATTTCTAACAACTCTGCCTTCATTCTCAGAAATTCATTCTTCTATATGATCTTTTATGTATTTGATTATCTCCATTGTGGTTTTCATTTTGTTTAATGAGTTCTTTCGCCCCTGTTTCTTGGGCTCCTTTTTAAATTATCTCTATTTCTTTGCTTAATTTCTCATTCAAGCCATTAATTGTTTCCTTTTCATTTTGTGGAGTTTTCTGTATGAATTCTTTTGTGTTATATTGGGTTATTTTAAAATCAATGCCTTATATTCTTTTTGTTTTTATTTATTTTGTTTTGTTTTAGATTATTTTAAGAGTAATTTTTCGCTTTGGAGAAGGTCTCCAGATAAATATTGTATCCTTTGGAGATATCATATCTCATTGCTTTTTCATGTTTCTTTTATCCCTGCATCGGTACTTGTTCATCTATGCAAAAGATCAGTTGCTTTCACTAATTTTACGTGGGTTTTTGATAATATTATCAGGATTGTTATGATCAGAACCTGAGTCTTTACAGCTTTCAAAATCTAGGCCTGGTCAACCAACCTCAATATGCCAATTAAAGAGATAAATAACAGACAAAAGAGAGAGGAAAGAGACTTACTTAATGTTTCCACATTGGTAAGAGGGACAAGAAAGTTCATTGACATTGAAAGTCCATCTTTTGGGCCTTTTTTCTTTTTCTTTTTTTTTTTCTGGCTCAAGTCTTTATTTGTAATTGCCTATGACTTAACCATTTACTGAGTCATTTTCTGCATCCTTATTTATATGACTATTATTGTATCTCAAAATATCAACCAACTACACCTAAGTAACTACAAGTCAATATGAACTTTACTGTCACCTATGACCTTACTGTGATGAAGAAAAAATTGGACTGTTGTGCCGAGTGTGAGACTATATGCGATTAGTCTAGAAAATCCTTTTACAGAATAAACTGTTCAAAAACCGGTAATCAGATGTTACAGGAAATTCCAAAATAAGGTTCACAAAGGTAGCGCAAAATACGACCAAATGCAGAAACAGATCCAGGTGAAATTTAATTTCCATCTCTAGCTTTTAAGTTTCTATAAATAGCGCCCCCCCACGCCTAGTCCTCCAGATCCCAGGTGAATCGGTCCAGTACCCCCCCCAGGTGCCCCCGTGTCCCAGTGGCACCCAGGCGGCCTCCGACTTTGCCTGGGCCATGCCCCGGGGCCCCCAGCCCCTTTCTTCCTACCGCCTGCCAGTCGGCCCAACCAGACAGGATTTGCTCACATCCCTCCATCCCTGGAGCTTGGGTGGGCCACTAAGTTAAGTCCCAGGTCCCAGGTAAAGAATTCTGCCATCAACATCAGACCATCTGCTTCTCCGGCCCACCAGGGACCCACGCACTTGGTCCACGGAAGACACACTGCTACTCAGAATTCAATAGAGTCCAAAGGAAACTCAAGCAAAACTCTAAGGGACAAAAGCCATACATCTGGAGTCCTCTACAATCATCCTATCACGTGGGAGAGATTCTTCACATCCAGCCCAAAGATAAGTAGACCTCCTTTTTTTCACCTTACTGATCCTTTGTAGTATCAATTGCTGTAGATCAACTTCTCCATACAGCCAACCCCCAAAACATATACAACTCCAGGGAGTATACCACTCACCCTCACATATCACTAAGATACTAAAACATAAAAGTACACTACCATACTAATATTCACCCCCTGTCTACTTAACCTGAATTAGCTGATGTACTAACAGCCTAATAGCCTCATCTAGGAAATTACAATAACAAAAGACAAACGTACCCAATCCAAGGCAAGCACTAGTAATAACTGGCAAGTGTAATAATAACAACTAAATCAGTTCAGTCAAAAACACACAGAAACTGAAAAGCCATAGAAGACAAAACAACAATGCTCAAGTCAAAGTGCAGATCCATGAGAAACAAAACCCAAAAAGACTAACTCCCACTGAAAGAATTAACCTCATAATGATGGATACCGACCAGAACAAATTCACAGAAAATAGCCAAGAAAGCCAGAACCAACATAACGACTTTCAAAGTATGATCATTACCATGATTAATACTATGAAAGAGGAAATCCGAGAAGAGTTAAACAACTGCATCAACCACTTTGAACAGGAACACAACAGACACTTGGAGGAGTTGAGAAAAACAGTTCAAGAAACGAAAATAGGCATAGAGCAGTTAAAACAGTCTCAGGCAGAGTTTAAAATCGAACTAAAAGACAAGTTATCTTCAACCCAAAACTCAACGGAGAGTCTTATCAGCAGAACAAATGAAGCAGAAAATAGAATTTCAGATCTTGAAGACCAAGTGGGAGAATTAACCAGCTCAATGGAAGAGGTAGTTAAAACCAAAAAGATACTTGAGAGGAACATTCAAGAGATATGGGGCACCCTGAAGAAGCCTAACATGCGCATTCATGGAATACCAGAACAAGAATCCCAAAATACCACACCTAAGGAAATATTTCAAATCATCATAAATGAAAACTTCCCACAACTAAAGAATGAGAGGCCCATCCAAATACGAGAGGCATTTTGCCCTCCAAACAGATATGACCAAAATAGAAAATCGCCAGGGCAAATAATAGTCAAAACACTCCACATTCAAGACAAAGAAAAGGTGCTGAGAGCTTCAAGAGAAAAAAGCAAATCACTTTTTAACCATTTTGCAAATGGGTGATTGACCCCTCCCTCACTGTGGTTTCCTACTTTTATTACATCTACCCTTGAATGGGCTCTTATAACAAGACTCTAGTTTAACAGCTTTTTGTCTCTGGCCAGGGGGTGACATAAAATGCCCATCAGGATGGAGTGAAGGGCATTGCAGAAGCAGCAAAACTGCAAAAGAAAATCAACAAACCACAATCCAGAACTTCAGAGACTCTATATCAACCACCTCAAACTAGGCCAGCCTAATCTCTCCCCATCCTGAAGCTCAGGGAAATTTGCGGAAGAGGGGGCAATAAGATTGTAAGAGCACAGGATGGGAGGAGCAATGATATGCAAGATACTCCACACAAGTTAGGGCCGAAGCAATCATAATTGGACTTTGCATGTCCTGCACAATGTCCAACACACTATTGACCCCACAAAGTCTAGCATTTGCTAAAGGCACCAAGATCCTTGGAGGCAAGGGATTGACAGCCACAGTAGTGTTCCTATGCTTAAGGGGAACACAGGAAAGGGTTCAGGGAAATGCCACTTGATCCTTGCACCTCATCGGATAGGAAGGCCCAGAGGAGAGTCTGGCATGCACATTAAAGGATTCTCCGGGGATTGGGGGGGAAGTACTAGGGGATGGGGAGAGAGGGGTGAGGGGAGGGGGAGGAGGGGGTCGGGGAGGGGAAGAGGAGGGAAGGAGGGAACCGGTGTACCTACTAAGTTTGTATGAGCAGAAATAATAATAAAAAATGTTAAAAAAAGGAATGAACTAAAAGTGAATGCCTCAAAAAAAAGTAGAAAGATACCCTAAAATAATGATAAAAATGTAGAGTATAATGACCACATCAACCAATGAACTGGTAATTATCATCATTATTATTGCTATTAAATATTATGTAGTAACAAAAAAAGCAAGTCACTTTTAAAGGTAAACCTATTAAAATAACAAATGACTACTCAATGGAAACAGTAAAAGCAAGAAGAGCTTGGAAAGACGTACTTCAAGTATTAAATGAGCAAAAATGCCAACTCAGACTGATATAAATGGCAAAACTATCTGTCATGATTGAGGGAGAAAGAAAAGCTTTCCAGCACAAAGACAACTTGAAGGGATACATGTCTACCAAACCAGGCCTTCAAAAAATGCAAGAAATGATACTCAAGCTTGAAGAAAAGAACAAGCGTATCCAGAAGGACAGAAGGGAAGTATAATACCACCAAAATATAAATATCAAACAATAAGCTTACAAAATTCACTAAACATAAAATGTCCAGAATTAAAAATTTCTCCATTATAACATTAAACGTCAATGGTATTAACTCACCAATTAAGAGACACAGATTACAAACTTGGATTAAAAAGCACAATCTAACAATCTGCTGCCTTCAGGAAACTCATCTCACCACAAAAGATAGGCACATCCTAAGAATGAAAGGCTGATCCAAAATCTTGCAAGCTAATGGAACCAGGAAACAGGCAGGGGTAGCAATTATGCTTTCGGACAAAGTGGACTTCAAACCAAAGAAAATCATAAGAGATGGATACTACATTTTAGTCACAGGGACAATTCACCAGGAAAACTTCACAATACTGAACATATATGCACCCAATACAGGCTCCTCCACATTCATTAAGAAAACTCTACAGCATCTAAAGCAAGAAATCAACTACCAAACAATAATTCTTGGGGATTTCAACACCGCCCTCTCAACATGGGACAGATCAACAGGTCAAAAGCTTAAGAGAGACACTTTGGAACTTAATCAAACCCTGAAAGAAATGGATCTTACAGATCTCTATCGAACTTTTCATCCACGCACCAAAGAATACACATTTTTCTCAGCAGCACACGGAACTTTCTCCAAAATAGATCACATATTGGGCCACAAAATGAATCTACACATATACAAAAAAGTTGAAATTCTAGCCTGTGCCCTATCAGACCACCATGGCCTAAAGCTTGACATCCACAACACAACAAAAAACAGAAAATACACTAACTCCTGGAAA
This sequence comes from Typhlomys cinereus, assembly GCA_023101885.1. NCBI lineage: Eukaryota > Metazoa > Chordata > Mammalia > Rodentia > Platacanthomyidae > Typhlomys > Typhlomys cinereus. Next base: position 26,913 of record JALPQD010000448.1, on the reverse strand, counting down.
CTTAACAATATGATGCTGAATGAGAACTGGATTCAGGAAGAAATTACAAAGGAAATTCAATATTTCCTGAAAGTGAGCGATAATGAAAATACAACTACCAAAATGTCTGGGACACAATGAAAGCTGCCCTAAGAGGTAAGTTCATAGCTCTTAATGACTACATCAAAAAAATGAAACCGTCAGAAATAAATAACTTAACACTGCAGCTTAAAGCTTGAGAGACACTAGAGCAATCCAATCCCAAAAGCAGTAGAAGAGAAGAGATTATCAAAATAAGGGAGAAATATCCAAAATCGAGATTAGGAAAATGATACAGAGAATCAACCAGTCAAAAAGCTGGTTCTTTGAAAAAATCAATAAGATTGATACACCCCTAGCTATATTAACCAAAAGCAAGAGAGAGAAAACCCAAATTAACAAAATTAGAAATGAAAATGGAGTTGTCACTACTGATACCCAAGAAATCCAGAGAATTATAACATCATATTTCAAACACTTATACGCTGTGAAATTTGACAACACAAAAGACATGGATGAATTCCTAAATAAACACAATTTACTTAAATTGAATCAGGAAGTTGTGAATTATTTAAATAGTCCTATAACATAGGAGGAAATTGATGAAGTAATCTCGAATTTTCCCACCAAAAAATGTCCTGGACCAGATGGATTCAGCACGGAGTTCTACCAGACATTTAAGGAGCTAATAACACCAATACTCCTTAAGCTGTTCCATCAAATAACAAAGAACACTACCAAATTCGTTCTATGAAGCTAATATTGTCTTAGTCTCAAAACCTAATAAAGATACACTTAAAAAAGAAAACTATAGGCCAATCTCTTTGATGAACACAGATGCAAAGATTCTCAACAAAGTCTTAGCAAATTGGATTCAAAAACATATCAAAAAGATCATTCACTGGAATCAAGTAGGCTTTATCCGAGGCACATGAGGTTGGTTCAACATATGCAAATCAAAAAGTGTAATTCACCATATAAACCAATCCAAAGTCCAAGACCACATTATACTCTTGATAGATGCAGAAAAAGCTTTTGACAATATCCAACAGCCTTTTTATGATAAAAAACCTAGAGACAGTGGAATGGAAGGAACCTTTATCAATATAATAAAAGCTGTATACAACAAGCCAACAGCAAAGATTATACTCAATGGGGAAAAACTTGAAGCGTTCCCACTTCAATCAGGGACTAGACAAGGCTGTCTACTCTCACCACTTCTATTCAATATTGTACTTGAAGTCTTAGCTGAAGCCATAAGACAAGAAAGGGACATAAAAGGGATTCAAATTGGCAAGGAAGAAGTCAAGCTATCCCTATTTGCAGATGACATGATCTTATATCTGAGAGATCCCAAAAACTCCACCAGGAAGCTCCTGGAACTAATTGAGAAGTTCAGCAGGGTGGCAGGATACAAAATAAATGTACAAAAATCAGGGCCTTCCTATATGTCCCAAATGAAAGAAGTGAAAAAGCTCCTAGAGAAACAATCCCATTTACTATAGCCCCTAAAAACATGAAATACCTTGGTATAAACCTAACCAAGGAAGTAAAACTTTAAAACCCTAAAGAAATAAATTGCAGAAGACACCAGAAGATGGAAAGACTGCCCATGTTCCTGGATTGGCAGAATCAACATCGTAAAAATGATCGTCCTACCAAAGACAATATACAGATTCAATGCTATACCAATTAAAATCCCAAAGCAATTCTTTAAAGAAGTTGACCAAACAATCTCAAAATTCATATGGAAGCACAAAAGACCAAGGATAGCAAAAACAATCCTGAGTAACAAAAACACTGCTGGCAGTATAACCATCACAAACCTTACTTAGTCTATACTACAAATCCATAGTTATAAAAACAGCTTGGTATTGTCTCCAAAACAGACACACAGATCAATGGATAAGGGTTGAAGACCCAGATATAAGCCCACACAATTACAGCCATTTGATCTTTGAGAAAGGGGCCCAAAAAAATCCAAAAAAAAAAAAAAAAACAGCATCTTCACAAATGGTTCTGGCAAAACTGGTTCGTAAGAGTTCCATAATGCTGACCTTAGCCCGGGAAGCCTGCTGCGCTGACCTTTAATATGATTGGCTGCCCGGTTTGCGCCTCACAGTTTTTGCCTTTATAAACTGCTGTGATGCATACAATAAAGTGAGTTTCATGCTTCACCTGGGAGGCGGGACCTGGGACCTGGGAGGCGGAGGGGCAGGCAGTGTGCTCACCTCTCTCCTTCCCGCCCCCTGTAGCAAAGCAAAGGCATTAACCCTTAAGCTTCTCAATCCATTATTTATTATTTTAACTTTTATCCTAACCAAGAAGACCTCAAACTTTTGATACACCTGCCTGTACCTCTCCCATGCTCAAATTGCTGGTATGTGTCACCCAAACTATTTTGTGCTAGGCAAACATTCTACCAACTGAGCTACAATGCCAGGCTTACCACAATTATTTTTTCGCATCATAGTTTATATTATTTGGATATCTTAATTTCTAGGGCCATTGGTGTTATATTAGTTTGCTTTAGATGATTTAAACTTTATTTTGATATCTAGTCAGATTTTTTTTGTGTTGATACCCAGATTTCAGCACAGAAACATGGAAGGCAGTGCAATGTAACTTTCCAAAAAGTCATGATCGCTCAGTAATCAATTCTAAAGGTAATGAAATGGTTGAAATTGCAAAGAATTCCAAAAAAGAATTGCAAAAATAATCAACGGCCAAAGGGGATACAAACCATCAGAAGAATAAAATAAGGAAGCAATCCGGGACTTAGCTAAGATAGCAAGACAAAAAAGAAAAACTAGTTACATACATGAGAATTTCAGAAATGAAATTGGTATCTTGAAAAAAAAATCACAAAAATGTTAGAAAAAAAGTCAAAAATTGAAAGATAAACAGTAGAAATCATCAATAGACTAGTTCACAGAATAAAGTCTGTCAGAGTAGATGGAGTCAAGGAAATTCTATATTCATAAATAATGAAAAAAGCAAACATCATAACTTCAGAGAACTTCTAGACCGTAATCATCATGGGTTGAATGTGAATTCATGTGTTTGAATCCTGAGCTGATATTTTGGAAGGTTGTGGCAACTTTTGGAGATGGAGCCTTGCTTTAGAGGAAGGCATGTGATAGGGGGTGGGCCTTGAGGTTGGTTAATCCTGCCTAGTAGTCTGTTCTTGGAGTCGGCAGATTGCTTTCATGGCCTTCATGATGGATGTGACTTAAGCCACCTCCAGCTTCTGTTGCCTGCCCTGCCTTTCCTGCCTTAATGGACTATATCTTCCCTTTGGAAGCATAAGCCAAATAAATTTTCCTTTCTTCAATTAAGTTGCTTGAATTTAAGTGCTGTCTCACAGTATCACAAAGAGTAACTGCTACGATAATGAAGAAGAAACCTAAGAATCTATGAGACAGAAGAAGCTGAGATATAAACTGAAGTACAAGATACCTATTCAGTGAAATTATGGTGAAAATTCCCATACTCTAGGGAAAGAAATGAACACCCAAGCATGAAAAAATTAGAAACACAAATAGATATAGCTAGAAAAGTACCTCTCCATGGGTGTTATAGTTAAAATGTTAAAGCTACACAATAAAGATATATATTGGAAGATATAAGAGGAAAATGCCAGCTCAAAAAGGCAAACCCATTACAATAACATCAGACATCTCAGAAAAATCTAAAGTCTAGGAAGGTATGGGATTATATTTTTTTACTTTAAGTTCCACTTTTATTTTATAATCCATTAGTTTTTCATAGACACATTTGAATGCACATATTAGCAAATTAGAGATTATTATTATCAAGGGAAAAAAACTCAAACTTTTAATAGAATCTGATATAAAATTTTCTCAATGTACATTTAACATTTCTTTTTTTCTTGATTTTTAAAATTTTATTTTATTTTTACTTTTACAAACATTGATTTTAATCCCACCTCCCTCCCTCCCTCCCTTCTTCCCTCCCTTCTTCCCTCCCTCTCTCCTTCCTCCCTCCCTCTCTCCTTCCTTCCTTCCTTCCTTCCTTCCTTCCTTCCTTCCTTCCTTCCTTCCTTCCTTCCTTCTTTCCTTTCTCTCTCCCTCCCATTCCCTCCCTTTCCTTCACTATTCCCTCCCATTTCCTCCCATTCTTCTGCCTGTACGCTTCTATGGACCCCAGGGTTTATTCTGGCTTGTATACTCCTGTGGGATATACAAGTATATTAAATTACCTCTCTTTAGGCCACTCCACTGATATGTGCATTCCCTTCACTCATCAGTTTTAGACCCAAAGATTTCCACTATAAGTTCCCATTTTATGGGTGTAACAACAGCTACCTACAGAGCAGTTTGATGTATTGTCTTTCTACCTATATGTTTACTGGCTATCTCCCCTATTGATCTATTTCCTTCCCTTTTTTAAGGTTCTTGTTCTATTTTACAGTAATAGGAGTGTGTACCATTCTGACAAGTGAGTCTTGAGTCCAATCAGAAAGCTGTTGGTTGTCTCCTTAGTACTCATGCTACTATCACACTGATGGCCACCTGTTGCCATGGTGATTTATTTTGCAACTTACAGATCTCATGCCATTGATGGGCCTTGAGCGATCTCTCTCAGCTGCTTCTACAGTGTTCCTTGGTACTGTGTAAGGTATCCAGCAGGGAGAAAGTCCTCAGACAAGTTGTAGTTGATACATTTTGCCCATGTTCTGTGATTCATTTGTGTTGCATCTTCAGTAACTGAGTTTTTGGAGAGCAACCAAGAGCAATGACAAAAACCTTTAAGACCCCTCTGACCAACATTTTATCAGGAAGTGCCACATTCCTGTTACTTCTAGTACAACTTTGTCCTTGGGTTCTAAGTGAACCAGCTCAAGGTGTCCCCCCCATCCCCTGTTTTCCTCACTTTATGCTTCTCTGGTAGGGACTGCCCATTCTTGTTCCTTTCTTCAAAAGCCTTTTTTTTTTTTTTTTTTTTTTTTTTGGACATATTACTAGCGTAGGATGTTTGGGAGTTATTTCCTACCATTTTATGTTGTTGTTTTTTTTTCTATAAGTCCCTCTGTTCTTCCTATCTCCCATGCCTCTTCTATCTGCCATTCCCTGCTATGTGTTTTTCTCAATTATTCTCCCCCTCACCCTTGTCCTGGGATCCTAAATCTCCCCTTTAAAATGTTTTACTCTAACTATCCCTTTCCACCTTCCCTCTCATAAGTCTTTTTCAAATTTTTTGGCTCTTACAGTGCTTCCAATCCAAATGTATTGACAAGGATATCAGTTAAATTATCTGCATATAAGAGAGAACATGCAGTGTTTAACTTTCTGTGTCTGAGGTACCTCACTCAATATTAAAGTTTCCGGTTCCATCCATTTACCAGAAAATTCCATAATCTCATCCTTTCTGATGGCTGAGTAATATTGCATTGTGTATATGTACCACATTTTCATTATCTATTCTTCTGTTGATGGGCTTGTTGACTGATTCCATTTTTTCACTACTGTGTGGGATTATATTTTTAACACTCCAAAATTATTGCCAACCAAGATAACTGTATCTAGCAAAGTTATGGTTCAAAACTGACATAGAATGAAATATTTTCCAAGATATATACCAACTAAAAAATTCATAACCACTAAACCAGGATTCCAGAAGATACTTAATGGAATATTACATACATCAGAGTAAGAAATGTGGTCGAGACCACAAGATCTCAGGCAAGAATAAATTTGATGAGAGAAATAGAGGAATGAATGAGAACTAGAAAAGAGTCGTGTCCAATTTAGTAAACCTCAAGTATAAAAAGGAGAGAAAGAAAAGAAAAAACAATATTCTAATCAACTAGGAAAACAACAAAATGTATAAGGATCTTCAATAATTGCTGTACTGTAAATGGTCTTAACTTGGTAATTAAAAGATAAAAACTGACTGACTGGAACAAAACAAGATCCACCTGTTTATTGTATGCAAAATACAACAGAGGTAGAGGATCTCAACATTCTGATAGGATGCAACCTAGGGCAGTAGAAGAGGAGTGAAGTGGACAGCAATGGACAGCCATAATGCAGAGTATCAGGGACATAGCAAGGCTCATCAGAATCAGGCCAACCTAATCTCTCTCTGAGGCTTTGGGAACCTCTCAGAAGAGGGGGTGGTGAGATTGTAAGAACCTAAAGATGGGACGGTTCACCATTGGACAAGACATTCCATTCAAGACAGGACTGATGCATCTAGAAATCAAAGCAGTGAGACTCATTCTTATAAGATCTGCATAATTACTGGCATACCAACATCCCCCATAGACTATAGAGGAACTCAAGAAAAATGGGAACGTAGAGCAGAAACCTTGGGGACTAAAGTTGGATGATGAAGGGAAATGCCCCTATCAGTTGGGTGGTCTAAAGCAAGGCAACTTGGTATGCCACAAGAGGCCTGAACTCCCACAGGAGTAGACAAGCCAGAGGGAGCCCCAGGGTCCATAGAAGAAGACAGGTAGGAAGATTGGAGGGAGTGGGATGGATTGGTGAAGGAAAGGGAGGGGACTGAGAGGGAGGGGGGATGGAGGGATGCTTGTAAAACTAGAAAAATAAAATAATAATAAAAAAGAAATACATTCCATACCTTTCTAGAAATCAGGGAAGAAATTTAAAATTCCTAAAATCGAATGAAAATGAAAATATTAGCATGAACATTTGGGATATAAAAAAGACAAATTTATAGCTATCAATACTTACATCAAATGATCATAAAGAGCTCAACAAATAATGATACACCTCCAGATGTTAGAAAAAATTAGAACAATGCATATTTAAAATCAATATATAAAAAAATCAGGGCAGAAACAAATTAAATGGAGAGTAAGTAAACAATAAAAGAAATCATTGAAACCAAGTAATTTTCAAAAACGGTCAATGACCTTTAGCCAAAGCTAACAAAAGAAAAATGAAAAAGAAGGAAATTCAAATAGAAAAATGAGCTCCAGAAAATCATTGGGGAATTCTTTAAAAACCTATAGAATGAAAAAGTGGAAAATCTAGAAAAATGTATAAATTCCTTATTTACACAGATGGTCTACTGAGTTAAATCAAACCACTTGAAAACCACTTGAAAAGATTTATAATTAGCAATAACATTGAAGCAGTAGCAAAGAGTTTTACAATATAAAAGGAAAGGAGTAGATATATTCACAGCTGGATTCTTTGTAAGTAGACCATTAAATAGGCACTAACAACAGTGCTCCTCAATCTATTGCATAATACAGAGAGGAGAGGCTACCAAACTCATATGGTAAATCTAATATTATCCTGATAACAAAACAAGGCACAAGGGAGAAAAAAAAACAACTGTCCAAGACACTGTACACTTTGATCACAGGACATGGAGAAATCAAGCTGGAGTTGACTTGAAAGTGTCCTCTTCTCTGGTTTTCACAGTATCAGAAGGTGCTATGTGGGCAGCTGGGTAGGGGGAGTCATCAACAATCTTACCCAGCTGTGAAGCCTGTGAGATACAGTAACAACCAACAACCACCTTTGCAGGATGGCCCACTGTTGTACTAGTGGCATGAATATTATGGTGGTAGCCGACTGTTTTCTGATTGGATTAAAAGCCTGCTCCACAGGATGGAACTCATGTTTTGTACTAAAACCTAACCAAGAACCAGTGGTGGTGGAGGAGGGGTTGTATGACATTCTGCATCTTTGTCTGAGACCACCAAGATGTTACCTGTTGACTGCTGTTGCTCCTTCAGAGATGGAGAGTTTGGGGACAGTCATTGAACCCTCACCTAAGATTCTGACCTCTCATTCATATGTGATTCTGCCTTAATTATACAAACCTTTGCACATGTTCTCTAGGCCACTAAGTCTGGGGAGGGGCTCAAATGCCTTTGAGGTCTGGGAGGGAGAAATGCTAGGACACATGAAGCTGAAGGGAGCAGGAATTTAATCTGTGCAGCCACAGAAAAGCTGCTAGCCATGCTGGGAATAAGACTTTCCAGTGTGACTACTTTGGGTTCATTCAGACTTCTGTGAGTAACCCTAACCCCTATAAACCCTAACCCCAATAAAGTCATCGGCCATCAAGTTGGACCTTGGCATAATTGGTACTTTGTTCAATTACTGAATTCCTATCTGAAGTGGACAGGTGATTGTGTAACATCTCCTTAGAAAAAGTTTTACACATCAGGCATAAACTCAGAGAGCTTACTAGTACTGTTTTGCTAAATAGACATGCTATCAAAATACTTGCTCTTTTTCATCATGTCCGTAGATTAACCATCATCAGAGAAGTTTTTTTTCTCTCTCTCTAGTGGTTGATGGTTAATATAGAGATTCACAATTGGTCAGATATAGAGATTAAGTGACTACGGAGCTCTATATCACTTTCCTCCTCCAATGCCCCCCCTTCCATGTACACACGAGACTCAGGGAACATTAAGGAAAAGGGACAGAAAGAATGTAAAAGCCAGAGGGTATGGAGAAGGAGTGCTGTCAGTGTCTCCTGGATATGGCAGGGCCATTGCACTTATGAACCCACTGCAGCTATGTTTGCCTCCACAAGACCTGCACAAGATAGGATCTGTCAAACATTTCATCATGAAAAAGGGAAGAGCTCATGAGGTTCCACCCATCTCTGAGGACTACTGATGGTTAATGGTGGCTGAGGGAAGGGGGGGGTGCTTTTTTTCAGTGTATAGACTCTAATATGTTGCCTATGATCTAGTACATGCCTGTGCATATGGGAATACAGGTGGTCTTTATTGAACTCTTTAAGTCAACACACACACACACACACACACGACTTTGGAGACAGTGCTTGCTTCAGCAGCACATATACTAAGACAGAGTTTAACACTATTCCTGTACAAGGATGACATGCATATTCCTGAAGCATTCCTTACTTTTCCTTCACAGGAACACACAGTGCTTTCTCTCTCTCTCTCTCTCTCTCTCTCTCTCTCTCTCTCTCTTTCTCTCTCTCTGTCATACACACACACACACACACACACACACACACACACACGCACACACGCACACCCCATACACAAATGAATGAATGAAGTTTCTTTAAAAAGCGGATGTTATATTAGAAATCAATGGAATTCAGGTCATTAGAGACTTAAACCTGCATTTCAAAAAATGGAAATTCTAGGGATTATGGAGAGATTCTTAGACATATGACTTACTGCAATTTAAACATATTCATAATGAACAATGGAGGTAGATGTAGTACTAAAGAGTTTCCCACAACTGAAAGTACAAGAATGGATCAAATTTTTCCAGAAACTCACCCTGATCTTGTGGCCAGAAGATTGCTTGATCTCTCTGGCACTGTTATACCGAACTATGTTTTTGATGCCAATGGAGTAAGAAAAATTATGTCAGGTCCATCATATTACTCTATGTCTACAACATGGTCTAACTCAGTTAACCAGAAAACCCATAAGATGAATAAAAGAATTTAGAAAAGAACAAACAGTATTTGAACTAACCAAAAGAATAACCAACAAAATTACAAAACCCAGCAAATACTATCAGTAATACTATTACTCTAAGTGTAAATGGCCTTAAATTGCTAATGGAAAAAATGCATACTCACCGAATGGATCAAAAAACAATCCAGCTGCTAGTTGTCTGCAAGAAATACACCTCACTGGCAAAGATGCACACAGACTGAAAATGAAAGTGTGGAAAATAATACACTAAGCAAACAGAAGTCAAAAGCAAGTGAGAGAAATATTGTCACTCACAAAGGGAGCCCCAGGACTGATAGAACCAAAGGACAGGAGACTTGGAGGAAGTAGACTGAACCCACATAGGGAGGGGAGGAGGGTGGGATGGGAAGAGAGTGGGAGGAAAGAGAGGGAAAAGGGGAGGGTAAAGGAGGGAGGCAAGGAGCATGTATATAAAAATGGAAATTTAATAAAGTTATTTTAAAAATCCATATAGGAAATGACAACTAGCTTGAATTGTCCACAGAGACAGTCCACGTATTTTTGGACAGGCCTTAATATGTGACCTTGTGGATTTGCAGCTACCAGAAGAGACAGGTCTCCAGTAGGTAGATGATCTGGTTCCTTTTGCTCCAATGCAAGACAAATACAATGACTATTCCAAGCAACATGATAGGTCTTTACTAACTCTTGCTTGTACCCACAGTAAGACTGTTAAGATCCTTTTCCTTATTCTGCCTGCTTTCCCAGTTAAATGGTTTAATCCGTATGTTTGGATCTTGTAGGCTTCTCTATTTTGTCTCTTCTAGTTTAATATCTAAAAGCTTCAAATGTGGGGACCTCTGGACCATCTCAGCATCTCATAGATGAGGATCATTGACTGCTCATACTTCCTTTGCCTCAACTCAGCAGGAAGTCGCCAGAAAGATTGTTGCCCCCTCCCTTTGAGCAGGCATAACATAAAAGGGGGAATTAGCAGTTTTAGAATAGCCATGCTGGCAGGTCTTTGAAGGATATCCCCATTTCTGGATTACCCAGAAGGAACATACCCTACTAATCTAGAGGAAATTATTTTAATACTCTACAGAGATAAGGTTGCTAATTTCCCCCTATCCTCTGTTTATGAAAAGATATGGAGATTAGTTCTCCATGGCAGATAAGCCCTACAGAAGATCTGCCACAAGATCACTTAGGTTGGGCCCCAATATAAACAGACCAATGAGATGTGGAGGACCAAAAGCTTGAATCAGATTTGCAACCAGAGTTAACCAATGAGGAAAAGCCACTTTTCCTAGGCCTACCTAAACCTATAAATAACCCTGACTCTGGCAATTGTCTTTGGTTAATTTTCTCCTGATGGGATTCCATGTCTGGAGTCTGTGAATTCCTTTTACTTCCCTTGCCCCTCATAGATTCCATGTCTAGAATCCATGAGTTCTCAGCTCTCTTGATCCTTACAAATTCATGTCCATGAGTTGCAATTTTTTTCTCCTCTAATAAACTGTGCCTTAATCCTCCAAAGGAAAAAAAAGAAGAAATATTGTCACTATATAATAATAAAGGAACAATGAACGTATTAAGAAGATATAATAGCTATAAATGTATTTAGTTAATTTTGATATACCCAATTTCACAAGTCAAAACTACTGTATAAAAGAGGCAGATTAATCCAAAAATAGTAATAATGGCTGGCTTTAATACTTGACTCTGATAAATAAATAAGTTATCCAGAATGCCAAAAATAATCAAGAAGAAAACTTCACAGATAAACTGCATCATAGGTTATAGGGAGTTAAGAAAGATTTACAGAATATTCTATGCAATAGTTGTGGAATATACTTTATCCTCACCAACTCATGGAACTTTCTCCAAGCTAGATTTGAACTAACCAAAAGAAACTATAGAAATTACACACACACACACACACACACACACCTGAAAATTAAATGATATAATCTGAATAATCACTACATCATTCAAGAAATCAGAGGAAAGGTTAAAAATTTCCTAGAGATTACTAAAATGGAAAATACAGCTTGACAACAATTTTAAGAGCAAAGTAGTCAACTGTAAGTGCTTATAGCAGATGCCAGAAAAATTTAAATAATTTAATTATGTATATTGACATTTTAGAAAAACAAGAATAATGTTAATACGAAGTTGGTAGATAGGAAATGATAATAGTTAGGATGAAAATAAATAAAATGGAAAGTAAAAGGAATACAAAAAACAATGGGAGAAAGATTATGTTCATTGAAAAGATAAATATTAACGTTCCTTAGCCAAACTAACTAAAGAGAAAGAGGACTCAAAATGATAAAATTAGAGGTTAAAAAAGGGACATTTCAATAGATACCAGTGAAATATAGAGGATCATTAGGGAATACTTTAAAAATTGTATTCCAAAAAAGATAAAAATATAGAGATATAGGTGAATTATTACATTCATGTAACCTTTCAAAATTAAGTCAATGGATATAAAACACACATAATCTAAAACAAGTAAAGAACATATTGCCCAGAAAAAAAGTTCAAGACTGGAAAGATTCACTACTGCATTCTCTCAGACTCATAAAGAGAACTAACAAGAGTTCAAAGTGCTTCTTCAACTCTTTCCTAAAATGGAAGTTAAAAAATGGATAGCAATCTTCATATCAAATCTGAAAGAAAACCATACACTAATTTCCTTGATGAAATAGGTGCAAAAATTCTCAAGAAAATACCAACTGAATTGAATAACCTATCAAAAAAAATCACACATCACAACCCCACTGCTTCAGGGATACAGGAATGGTTGACATATGCAAAATAACAGATATAACTATTATCGAATAACTGTTATTATGTATCATATATAAATATATATATAATATAGATTTAAGGACAGAAATCAAATGATCAACTCAGTTGATGCAGAAACTGCCTTCAATGAAGTTCAATGTCCTTTCATGATAAAAGTCATGAAGAAACTAAGAGAAAGAAAAACATACTTCATTGTAGTAAAGGCTATATATGACAAACCTATTGCCAACATTATGCTAAATGGGGAAAGTCAAAGCATTTCTCTAAAATCAAGTGTGAGATAAGATTTTCTCTACTCTTATTCAACAGTGTTTATATCCTTAGCTAAAAAATAAGATTTTTAAAAAAGAAATAAGAGAGATATAAGGAGAAGAAAAAGCCAATTTATCCCTATTAACAGATAATATTATCTAATGAAAAGACCTTAGCAACCCCACCAGAAAAGCCTTAGATCTGATAAACATTTTCTGCAAAGTAGGAAGATACAAAAATCAACATACAAAAGTCAGCCATCTTTCTACTATTAATGAATGTGCAAATAAAGAAATCAGGAAAACAATCTCATTTATAATAGCCTCAAAAAAAGATGAAATGTCCAAGAATAAGTCAAATCAAAGATGTGACATAACCCCATGACAGACATTTTAGAATACAGAAGAAAGAAACTGAAGACACTAGACTACAGAAAGATATTTGTGCTAGTAAGATATAGATATCAACCTGACTGAGCTCTGGCCACATCTATGAAGAATTGGTAGTTGTTGCAGTTCACCTGCATAGTTGCTGACAAATGACCATCAAACGACTTAAGGGAACAAGGGGCTTATTTTCTTACAATAGTCCAGTTATAGTCTATAGTCCAACTTGACAGGAAAACATGCGCCAACACCAGGGCCAAGGGAACTGGCCACACCATATCTACGTAATGGCTGAGAAAGGAACGATCCTTACTTATCAGACCAGCATGTCTGGCCAAGTATACACAAGGATGCTGACCCTCTTAACAAGTTCTCTGTATTTTATTCCAGGGCTTAATCTCACTCATCATGGGCTGGGCCTTCCCCATCAGCTAGACGATCTCCTGCAGATTTGCTCTGGATTTAACTCAATCATTAATTCTCTTTTTTTTTCTCTTTTTTTTTATTAAAAATTTAATTATACATTTTAAAATTTTTTACCAGTTCCCTCCCTCCCCCCTTCTCCCCCTCCCCTTCCCCCAGTGCCTCCCCCCCAATTCCCAGAGAGTCCTTTATTGTGTGTGCCTAACTCTCCACTGTGTCCTCCTCTCCGATGACATATAAGGACCCAGTGGCATTTCCATAAGCCCTTTCTCTTGTTCCCCTTAAGCATAAGATCACTACTATGGCTGTCAATCCCTTGCCTCCAGGGGTCTCGGTGCCCTTAACAGATGCTAGACTTTATGAAGGCAACAGTGCGCTGGACATTGCGCAGGGCATGCAAAGTCCCATTGTGATTGCTTTGGCCCCAACTATTGTTGAGAATCTTGCAAATCGTTGCTCCTCCCATCCTTTTGCTCTTACAATCTTACCGCCCCCTCTTCCGCAAATGTCCCTGAGCTCCAGGATGGGGAGAGATTAAGCTGTCCTAGTTCTATGTGATTGATATAGAGTCTCTGAAGTTCTGGATTGTGGTTTGTTGATTTTCTTTTGCAGTTTTGCTGCTCCTGCAATTCCCTTCACTCCATTCTGCTGGGCACTGTATGTCACCCCCTGGCCAGAGACAAAAAGCTGTTAAACTGGAGTCTTGTTGTAATAGCACATTCAAGGGTAGATGTAATGAGTAGGAAACCTCACTGAGGGAGGGGTCCATCACCCATTTGCAAAATGATTACTTTTTATCTGTTAGACTATATGCCCTCCCCTTCTGGTGAGATCAGGAAAGAACGTCTGTGAACTTAACCAGGTTTCTCATTACTTACTTGCAGACCTTGATGGAGGCCTATTTTCTCTGCTGTAACATGGTCTCCTCTCTCCTTGTTTCTGGTGTGGCCCTCCTAACCCATCTCTCTTGTTCATAATCCTTGCAATTACTGTGTTACATAGGTTTACTTTTGAGTGTCCCAATGTGGGCTGGGCGAGTTTGGTACTAGGAGCCACCTATTAGGGAGTACATACGGCGCTTAATTTTCTGGGTTTGGGATACTTCACTTAATATAATTCTTTCTAATGACATCCATTTCCCAGCAAATTCCAGTAATTCATCATTTTTGATGGCTGAGTAGTACTCCATTGTATAGATGTACCACAGTTTCCTTATCCACTCGTCAACTGTTGGACATTTAGGTTGATTCCATGACTTTGCTATTGTAAACAGTGCTGCTATGAACATGGTCGAGCTTGTGCTATCGAGGCGAACCTCTGCTGCATGGGGAGTTATTCCCAAAAGTGGGATAGCAGGGTCATACGGCATTTCAATCTTTAATTTCTTTAAGAATCTCCAGACGGCTCGCCAGAGTGGCTGTATGAGCCTGCATTCCCACCAACAATGTAGGAGAGTTCCCCTCTCCCCACATCCTCTCCAGCATTTGTCGTTGTTTGTACTGTGGATTTTTGCCATCCTGACCGGGGTGAGATGATATCTCAGGGAAGTTTTGATTTGCATTTCCCTGATGGCGAAGGAAGTGGAGCATTTTTTAAGATAATTGTTAGACATTTTAATTTCATCCCTGGTAAAGTTTCTTTGAAGTTCCAGGGCCCATTTTTTAATTGGGCCAGTGTTTTCCTTGGAGTTTAATTTTCTAAGTTCTTTGTGCACTCTGGACAGTAGAGCTCTGTCAGATATGTGGTTAGTGAAGATTTTCTCCCATTCTGTGGGTTGCCTTTGAGCTCGTGTGACAATCTCTTTATCTGAACAGAAGCTCTTTAATTTCACAAGATCCCAACTGTTGAGAGTTGGTAGCAGTGACTGTGCCATTGGATGTCTGTTTAGGAAGTGTTGGCCTAGCCCAATCAGCTCGAGGGAGTTCCCTATCCTTTCAACTATGGCTTTTAAAGTCTCTGGCCTGATATCAAGGTCCTTGATCCATTTGGAATTAAGTCTTGTACATGGTGACAAGTACGGGTCCAGCTTTAATCTTCTGCATGTGGAGATCCAGTTTTGCCAGCACCATTTGTTGAAGATGCTGTTCTTTTTCCATTGGATTCTTTGGGCCCCTTTGTCAAAGACCAAATGGCTGTAACTTTGTGGGCTTATATCTGGGTCTTCAATCCTTATCCATTGATCTGTGTGTCTATTTGGAGCCAGTACCAGGCTGTCTTTATAACTATGGATTTGTAGTATAGACTTAGGTTTGGTATGGTAATACCTCCAGCTGTGTTTTTGTTACTCAGGATTGTTTTTGCTATCCTGGGTCTTTTGTGCCTCCATATGAACTTTGAGATTGTTTGGTCAACTTCTTTGAAGAATTGCTTTGGGATTTTGATTGGTATAGCATTGAATCTGTATATTGCCTTTGGTAGGATGGTCATTTTTACGATGTTGATTCTGCCAATCCAGGAACAAGGGAGGTCTTTCCACCTTCTGGTGTCTTCTGCAATTTCTTTCTTTAGGGTTTTAAAGTTTTCATTGTAAAGGTCTTTTACCTCCTTAGTTAGATTTATACCAAGGTATTTCATTTTTTTAGGGGTTATAGTAAATGGCATGGTTTCTCTCAAGGCTTTTACACTTCTTTCATTCTGGGCATATAGGAAGGCCTCTGATTTTTGCGCATTTATTTTGTATCCTGCCACCCTGCTGAACTTCTCAATTAGTTCCAGGAGCTTCCTGGTGGAGTTTTTGGGATCACTCAGGTATAAGATCATGTCATCTGCAAATAGAGATAGCTTGACTTCTTCCTTGCCAATTTGAATCCCTCTTATGTCCCTTTCTTGTCTTATGGCTTCGGCTAAGACTTCAAGTACAATATTGAATAGAAGTGGTGAGAGTGGATAGCCTTGTCTTGTTCCTGATCGAAGTGGGAATGCTTCCAATTGTTCCCCATTGAGCATAATCCTTGCTGTGGGCTTGTTGTATACAGCTTTATTATATTGATAAAGGTTCCTTCCATTCCTACTGTCTCTAGCGTTTTGATCATAAAAGGCTGTTGGATCTTGTCAAAAGCTTTTTCTGCATCTATCGAGAGTATCATGTGGTCTTGGACTTTGGACTGGTTTACATGATGAATTACATTTATTGATTTGCGTATGTTGAACCAACCTTGTGTGCCGGGGATGAAGCCTACTTGGTCCCCATGAATGATTTTTTTAATATGTTTTTGAATCCGATTTGCTAAGACTTTGTTTAGAATCTTTGCATCTGTGTTCATCAGGGAGATCGGCCTATAGTTTTCTTTTTTAAGTGAATCTTTATTAGGTTTTGGGATTAAAACGATATTAGCTTCATAGAAGGAATTTGGTAGTGTTCCTTCTTTTGCTATTTGATGGAACAGTTTAAGGAGTATTGGTGTTATTAACTCCTTAAATGTCTTGTAGAACTCTGTGCTGAATCCATCTGGTCCAGGACATTTTTTGGTGGGAAGATTCGAGATTACTTCCTCAATTTCCTTATATGTTATAGGACTATTTAAGTAATTCACAACTTCTGATTCAATTTAGGTAAGTTGTATTTACTTAGAAATTCATCCATCTCTTTTGTGTTGTCAAACTTCACAGAGTATAAGTTTTTGAAATATGATGTTATAATTCTCTGGATTTCTTGGGTATCCATAGTGATAACTCCATGTTCATTTCTAATTTTGTTAATTTGGGTTTTCTCTCTCTTGCTTTTGGTTAGTTTTAGCTAGGGGTGTATCAATCTTGTTGATTTTTTCAAAGAACCAGCTTTTTGATTGGTTGATTTTTTCTATCGTTTTCTTAGTCTCGATTTCAGATATTTCTCCCCTTATTTTGCTAATCTCTTCTCTTCTACTGCTTTTGGGATCAGATTGCTCTAGTTTCTCTAAAGCTTTAAGCTGCATTGTTAAGTTGTTTATTTCTGATGTTTCCATTTTTTTTTTTTTTTTTTTTTTTTAGGGGAACAAGGAGGTTTTATTCTTTCTTTTTTTTTTTTCTGACATTCAAATTTGTTTTTTTTTTTATTAAAAATTTAATTATACATTTTAAAAATTTTTTACCAGTTCCCTCCCTCCCCCCTCTTCCCCCTTCCCTTCCCCCAGTGCCTCCCCCCCAATTCCCAGATAGTCCTTTATTGTGTGTGCCTAACTCTCCACTGTGTCCTCCTCTCCGATGACATATTAGGACCCAGTGGCATTTCCATAAGCCCTTTCTCTTGTTCCCCTTAAGCATAAGATCACTACTATGGCTGTCAATCCCTTGCCTCCAGGGGTCTCGGTGCCCTTATCAGATGCTAGACTTTATGAGGGCAACAGTGCGCTGGACATTGCGCAGGGCATGCAAAGTTCCATTATGATTGCTTTGGCCCCAACTATTGTTGAGAATCTTGCAAATCGTTGCTCCTCCCATCCTTTTGCTCTTACAATCTTACCGCCCCCCTCTTCCGCAAATGTCCCTGAGCTCCAGGATGGGAGAGATTAGGCTGTCCTAGTTCTATGTGATTGATATAGAGTCTCTGAAGTTCTGGATTGTGGTTTGTTGATTTTCTTTTGCAGTTTGCTGCTCCTGCAATTCCCTTCACTCCATTCTGCTGGGGCACTGTATGTCACCCCCTGGCCAGAGACAAAAAGCTGTTAAACTGGAGTCTTGTTGTAATAGCACATTCAAGGGTAGATGTAATAAGAGTAGGAAACCTCACTTAGAGAGGAGTCCATCACCCATTTGCAAAATGATTACTTTTTATCTGCTAGACTATATGCCCTCCCCTTCTGGTGAGATCAGGAAAGAACGTCTGTGAACTTAACCAGGTTTCTCATTACTTACTTGCAGACCTTCATGGAGGCCTATTTTCTCTGCTGTAACATGGTCTCCTCTCTCTTTGTTTCTGGTGTGGCCCTCCTAACCCATCTCTCTTGTTCATAATCCTTGCAATTACTGTGTTACATAGGTTTACTTTTGAGTGTCCCAATGTGGGCTGGGTGAGTTTTGGTACTAGGAGCCACCTATTAGGGAGTACATACGGCGCTTAATTTTCTGGGTTTGGGATACTTCACTTAATATAATTCTTTCTAATGACATCCATTTCCCAGCAAATTCCAGTAATTCATCGTTTTGATGGCTGAGTAGTACTCCATTGTATAGATGTACCACAGTTTTCCTTATCCACTCGTCAACTGTTGGACATTTAGGTTGATTCCATGACTTTGCTATTGTAAACAGTGCTGCTATGAACATGGTCGAGCTTGTGCTATCGAGGCGAACCTTTGCTGCTTGGGGGGTATTCCCAAAAGTGGGATAGCAGGGTCATATGGCATTTCAATCTTTAATTTCTTTAAGAATCTCCAGACGGCTCGCCAGAGTGGCTGTATGAGCCTGCATTCCCACCAACAATGTAGGAGAGTTCCCCTCTCTCCACATCCTCTCCAGCAATTTGTTCGTTGTTTGTATTGTGGATTTTTGCCATCCTGACCGGGGTGAGATGATATCTCAGGGAAGTTTAAATTAAACATTTTATAATTAAGCGTTGCTAACCACAATGCCGTCGTGATTTCATATATGCATACATTTGCTGAAATGATTTTTACACAATCAAGCTTCATTAACACTTACCTATTCCTTAAATATTTACCTTTTCATACAGAGAAAAAATACTTAGCATCATCATCTCAGGAATTCAAATACACACCATAATGATTATTCCATCCATCGTCATTATCGGTGTGCTATTAGCATACCACCGCATTATATTTATCTCCCGCTGAATAAGCTTGCCCCAACTTCTTGACCAGTATTTCTCCTATTTTTCTATCCAGCCCTTCCGCCTCCGTGCGAGGGTATCACATGTCTCAGTTATTTTGTACTGTAAATAAAATACAAAATACCTGCAATTTATTTATAAAGAATAGAGATTCTCATTTTCAATAGTTCTTCAGCCATGCATGACTTCAATGCACTGAACGAAGCCCACTTGATTGCTGCATCATTACCATATTATTGACAGCGCAAGGATTTGGTTGCCGATGTCCAGAATATGCCTGTAGCAGGGATAGGGGCTACTATCCTAAACTTCAGCCTTTTTATTCAGGAAATCCATGTCCTGCATGTGACATCAACTCATTTTCCAATGAAGCGCCCTCGTGACTTACGTCACCTCTTATTAATGTCCCACTTTTCTTATATTGTGACACTAGACGCGGTTTCTGTTTTGTTGCTTAGCTTGTTTTTGCTTTGTATGTTTGTTTGTTTGGTTTGTTTTTTATCAAGCCAAGCTTTGGAGAGCATTAAAACTGTAGAAATTCTACTTCCACTCTCCTTTCTCAGAATTCACGCTTTCTACATTCAACATTGCGTTCATTCCTTCTGGCTGACTCCAAGGTCTTATTTCACCATGGATCAATCAAAGACCCAAAATCTCAGCAATGTCAGGCCTTTTTCTTACACTAATCAGATATGATGAGATGGCAAAGGAAGTATCTATATATTCCATCCTAAAGCAATGCCTCCCTGCCCGCCTCTTCAGTTATTTAGCTTAAGAAATAAACTTGCAAAACTAATAATAAAAAAAATACTTGGAGCAAGCATAAGATAGACCCTCACATTCACAACCCCACATGAGAAAAATAGTATTAATTTTAAAACACATGCAATTTTCTTGACTTCAGTCTTTGTCATCTTGTCGGCAAATATTGGCTGTTGATCTGATTCCTATGAAATGCAATCATTCATGCTCCGGAAATTTATGCATTAAGATGAATTCTCCACAATATTATTTTGCTTCCAAAACCATTTGTCACAGTATATATGTCCTTTGGAAAACAAGTGTTTAGCCCACAGTTACACATGACCATAGTCATAAAAGAACACTGCAGCTATAGTATAAATCATTGCAGTTATCTATCCGTCTGCCAAGCCCCAGCAACAATACTCAAAATACCCCTACAAAGCAAGCCCCCAAACTCTTAAATGACCACCAATGATGTGGTGAAGGATAAATAGATGTGATAGTAGTATAAAAGATCTATAACTCATATAGTGATAATGAATTGGTTTCAACCATGTAAAAGAAGAAAGAAACTGCACAACTCCAGTTACATGAGGTTCTGATGGAATTATAATCAACCTATAATGACAGTAATTAGTCTTTGAACATTCAACAAAAGCAACAGGAAGAGATGTTTTTTTGAAAGCATAGTGGAAAGGAAAGGATTGGATGCTCGGCTTGGAAGTTTATCGCTTCGCTTAGAACATTTAGCTTATAAACTGCATGGTGTTAAGAAATTTGCTAAAAGCCACCAAGATCCGTGGAGACGCAATTGAGATGACAGCCCAAAAATATGTTTGTTGTTCCTATGCTTAAGGCTGTGCACACAGGAAAGGTTCAGGGAAATGCCACTAGCGGTCCTTGTATTCCCTCATCATGAGAGGCGACCATGGCAGGACAGTCTAGGCTATGCCCATTAAAGGATTTCTCCAGGCTTGGGGGGTGCGTGAGGTAGGGGCTGAGGGCCTGACGGGCAATGCAGAGGAGTGGGGGAGGAGGAGGGCGGGCCGGGAACCGGTGTACCTATTAAGTCTTGTCATGAGCGAGATTATCAATAAAATGTTAGCTAGATAGATAGATAGATAGATCTAGATCGAATAGATCGGATAGATAGAAAATGTATATAGATAGATAGATCGATAATAGATACATAGATAGTAGCATAGCATAGATAAAGGACTCTCACATCTTGCGTAAAAAAAATGTCGAACCGCCACTTCTCGTCGCTCATAACTGTCTCTAATAAAATAGAAAGCAGGGGGTGGCGGTCTGGCCCGGGAGGATGGCGGGAGCGCATGGCGGAAAACGGAACTGCGTCTTCTCTCACCTATTAAGTTTAGCGTTGGAAATAATAATAAAAATGTTAAAACAAAATCCAGCCTGCCTCGGCCTCACGCTCGGCGCTTAGGACCCAGTAGCCCACGGGGACCCGCTCCTGACTCCCCGCCATCCAGACCGCTCGCTAGCGCGCGGGGGCCAAAGGTCTGAACGAGGGAGGACCCTTCCCCCTGCGCCCGCCCGCCCCGCCCAGCCTGCCTCGGGTAACTAGCTCCACGCCGACGCGCCCATTCCTCCCTCTTTCGCCCCACCCCCGCTCCTGCCCTGCCCCGTCGCGCACGCGTAGCCGCCGATCCAGCCGGGCCTCAACGCGCGCTCTAGGACCCCAGCGTCAGCCCCACGGCGGACCCTGCGCCTCCGATCCCCGCCATCAGCGGAGCCGCGCGCGGCGGGCCTGACCCGGAACGCAGGCGACCTCCCCCTGCCCCCGCCCGCCCGCCCCGCCCCAGCCTAGCCCTCGGTGTTAGTTAAATAGCTCCCCCGCCGACGCGCCCCATCCTCCCTCTTTCCGCCTTCCCACCCCCCGCCCTCCGCCGCGTCCTGGACGCTGTAGGCGACGATCAGCGGCGCCCAAGCGGGCGGCTCTAGGCACCCCAGCGTCAGCCCACGGCGGACCCGGCCCTCCGACCTCCCGCCATCCAGCCGGCTGCTCCGCGGGGGCGCCGAGGGACTGCAGGAGGACCTCCCCTGCGCCCGCCGGCCCCGGCCCCCCAGCTGCCTCGCCCGGTTCAAATTCAGCTCCCCGCCGATGCCCGCGGCCCTCCTCCCTTTTCGCCCACCCCGCTCCACCAGTCGCGGACACACCCAGGCGAGCCATCACCCGCGCGCTCACCCCGCTTCCCTAGTCAATGTTCACCGTTCAGGCCCCCGCCCACCGTCACCCCCAGGCCAAAATTCAGTTTCGTGAAATTGAGAAATCTTAAGAGTTCCAATGACAATGCCAAATGTCAAAAGTCAAAGTGCACATCCATGAGACCAGCAACACTCAATGTAAACAAATCTCCACCTGAAGAAATTCATCCCATTAATGTTAGATCCAAACAAGAACAAACCCGCGGAAAAAGGAAAAAGCGCCAGAAAGAAAGCCTCACCCAGCGATAAAGACGTTCAAAATATGCATCATTACCAGGTTCAATACTATGAACGAGTCGAATAGCCGAGGAGGACGGAATTTACATAATCCGAATCCAATCGCCTTTGAGAGGAACACAACAGACATCTGATGTAGGAGTTGAGGAAACAACAGTTGCAAGAAACCAAAACAGTGGCATAGAACGTTAAAACAAACTTCAAGCAGAAGAGTTTAAAAATGGCCTCTAAAAGACAGTTATCTTCACCAGACAGCCACAGAGCAGTCTTATCAAACAGAACTAATGAAGCAGAGAAAGGAAGAGAAAACAGAATTCAGACCTGAAGATACGATGGCGAGCGCTACTCAAATCCAGCTCAATGGAAGAGGTTGTTTTAGCCACAAAGATACTATGAGGGAGACAAATATCAAGAGAAGCTATGGGACACCTGCAAGACGCCCTAACATGACGATATTCATAGGCAATACCGGAGCCAAGAATCTGCAAAATACCACCCTGAGCCGAATATTTTCAAACGATCATCAAGGAAAAACTTTCCTCATCTAAAAAAAGAGAGGCCCATCATATACAAGAGGCATCCGCCACCCCCAAAACAGATACGACACCAAACTAGAAGGCACACCGCCGGCCAAATATAATAGTTTAAACACTCCACTCTCAAGATAAAGAACGGTTTGCTGAGAGCTTACAAGGGAGAAAAACAAGTCATCTTTAAAGGCAAAACTATTAAAAATAACAAATGACTCTCAGTCGCCAAACAGTAAAAGCAAGAAGAGCCTTGGATAGGAGACATACTTCAAGTTTGAATGAGCAAAAATGTCAACCCAGGCTGATTTACCTGCAAAATATCAGTCTATGATCCTGACGGAGAAGAAATGAAAAATTTTTCCCAGCACAAAGACAACTGTGAACGCGCCGATACTGTCCACCAACCAGGCCCTTCAAAAACTGCTCATAAATGAGACTCAAGCTCGTGAAGAAAAAAACAGCATATCCACGGAGCAACATGAAGGAAGAGTATAACACCATTAAAGCGAAGCAATTACTCTTATAAAGCTACTAAACGAAAATGTCTTGAATTAACCAATAGTTCTCCATTATAACACTAAATGCTTAGACTGACTTCATTCACCGATCAAGAGACCAGATTACAAACTTGGATTAAAAATCACCAATGCCATGCATCTGTTGCCTGCAGGAAACCCATCTCACACAAAAAGATATGGCTACGCTCTAAAAATAAAAGGCTGTAACATTCTACAAGCAATGGAGCAAAAAACCAGGCAGGGTTAAGCCATATGCTATCAGACAAAGTGGATTCAAACCAAAAAAAAAAAAACAAATTCATAAGGACAACGGATATGGATACTCATTTGTCACAGGTTACAATTCACCAGGAAGATTTCCACAATACTGAACTATCATGCACCCCAAACGGGGCCCCTCCACATTCATTAGAAAACCCCTACAGCGTCCATAGAGCAAGAAATCAACCCCCCAACGCTAATTCTGGGGGACTTCAACCCACCCGCCCTCTGCTACATGGACAGATCAAATCGGGTCCCAAAAGTTAACAAGACACTTGGAACTTAATCAAAACCGAAAGAAATGGACTCACTGATCTCTATCGAACTATTACCCACGCGACCAAGAATACACATTTTTCTCAGCAGCACACGAGCAACTTGTCTCAACATATAGAATCACATTATTGGGCCACAAAATGAATCACATGCTCACAGAAAAGTTTGGAAATTCTAACCTGTGCACTATCAGACCACCCTGACTAAAGCTGGACATCACAACACATCAAACAAGATACAAATACACTACTCCTGGAAACTTAACACTCCATGCATGCTGAATGAGAAAACTGATTCAGGAAGAATTAAAAAAGGCAAATTCAAGATTTCCTGTGGAAAGTGAATAACCACGAAAATACAACTTACCAAAATCTCTGGGACACAATGAAAGCTATTCATAAGAAGTAAGTTTTCATGCTCATAATGCCTCACCAGTCAAAAAAAAAATGGAACATCAGAAAATAAACAACTTAACAATGCAGCTTAAAGCTTTAGAGAAACTAGAGCAATCTGATCCCAAAAGCGTAGAAGAGAAGAGATTAGCAAAATAAGGGAGAAATATCTGAAATCGAGACTAAGAAAACGATAGAAAAAATCAACCAATCAAAAAGCTGGTTCTTTGAAAAAATCAACAGATTGTACACCCCTAGCTAAACTAACCCAAACGCAAGGAGAGAGAAACCCAATTAACAAATTAGAAATGAACATGGAGTTATCACTATGGATACCCAAAGAAATCCACGAGAATTATAACATCATATTTCAAAAACTTATACTCGTGAAGTTTGACAACACAAAAGAGATGGATGAATTTCTAAGTAAATACAACTTACCTAAAATGAATAGAATTGTGTAATTACTTAATAGTCCTATAACATATAAGGAAATGAGGAGTAATCTCGAATCTTCCCACCAAAAATGTCCTGGACCCAGGATTCAGCACAGGTTCTACAGACATTTAAGGAGTTAAACACCAATACTCCTTAAACTGTTTCCATCAAATAGCAAAAGAAGAGGAACACTACCAAATTCCTTCTATGAAGCTAATATCGTTTTAATCCCAAAACCTAATAAAGATTCACTTAAAAAAGAAAACTATAGGCCGATCTCCCTGATGAACACAGATGCAAAGATTCTAAACAAAGTCTTGCAAATCGGTTCAAAAACATATTAAAAAAATCATTCATGGGGACCAAGTAGGCTTCATCCCCGGCACACAAGGTTGGTTCAACATACGCAATCAATAAATGTAATTCATCATGTAAACCAGTCCAAAGTCCAAGACCACATGATACTCTCGATAGTGCAGAAAAAAGCTTTTGACAAATCCAACAGCCTTTTATGATCAACGCTAAGACAGTAGGAATGGAGAACCTTTATCAATATAATAAAAGCTGTATACAACAAGCCCACAGCAAGGATTATGCTCAATGGGGAACAATTGGAAGCATTCCCACTTCGATCAGGAACAAGACAGGCTATCCACTCTCACCACTCTATTCAATATTGTACTTGAAGTCTTAGCCGAAGCCCTAAGACAGAAAGGGACATAAGAGGATTCAAATTGGCAAGGAGAAGTCAAGCTATCTCTATTTGCAGATGACATGATCTTATACCTGAGTGATCCCAAAAACTCCACCAGGAAGCTCCTGGAACAATTGAGAGTTCAGCAGGGTGGCAGGATAGATACAAAATAAATGCGCAAAAATCAGAGGCCTTCCTATATGCCCAGAATGAAAGAAGTGAAAAAAGCCTTGAGAGAAACCATGCCATTTACTATAACCCCTAAAAAAATGAAATACCTTGGTATAAACTAACTAAGGAGGTAAAAGACCTTTACAATGAAAACTTTAAAACCCTAAAGAAAGAAATTGCAGAACGACACCCAGGAGTGGAAAGACTCCCTTGTCCTGGATTGGCAGAATCAACATCGTAAAAATGACCATTCTACCAAAGGCATATACAGATTCAAGCTATACCAATCAAAAATCCCAAAGCAATTCTTCAAAGAAGTTGACCACAACAATCTCAAAGTTCATTTGGAGGCACAAAAGACCCAGGATAGCAAAACAATCCTGAGTAACAAAAACACAGCTGGAGGTATTACCATACCAAACCTAAGTCTATACTACAAATCCATAGTTATAAAGACAGCCTGGTACTGGCTCCAAAATAGACACACAGATCAATGGTAGGATTGAAGACCAGATATAAGCCCACAAAGTTACAGCCATTTGGTCTTTGCAAAGGGGCCCAAAGAATCAATGGAAAAAGAACAGCATCTTCAACAAATGGTGCTGGCAAAACTGGATCTCCACATGCAGAAGATTAAAGCTGGACCCGTACTTGTCACCATGTACAAGACTTAATTCCAAATGGATCAAGGACCTTGATATCAGGCCAGAGACTTTAAAAGCCATAGTTGAAAGATAGGGAACTCCCTCGAGCTGATTGGGCTAGGCCAACACTTCCTAAACAGACATCCAATGGCACACGTCACTGCTACCAACTCTCAACAGTTGGGATCTTGTGAAATTAGCTTCTGTTCAGATAAAGAGTGTCAACACGAGCTCAAAGGCAACCCACAGAATGGGAGAAAATCTTCACTAACCACATTCTGACAGAGCTCTACTGTCCAGAGTGCACAAGAACTTAGAAAATTAAATTAAACTCCAAGGAAAACACTGGCCCAATTAAAAAATGGGCCCTGGAACTTCAAAGAAACTTTACCAGGGATGAAATTAAAATGTCTAACAATTATCTTAAAAAATGCTCCACTTCCTTCGCCATCAGGGAAATGCAAATCAAAAAAAAATTCCATCCCTGAGATATCATTCACCCCGGTCAGGATGGCAAAAATCCCACAATACAAAGCAACAAATGTTGGAGAGGATGTGGAGAAGAGGGGAAATCTCCGACATTGTGCTGGTGGGACTGCAGCTCACCTCCACTCTGGCGAGCCGTCTGGAGATTCTTAAGAATTAAAAGATTGAAATGGCCCAGAGACGCCTGCTATTCCACTTTTTTT